>BGPR01005399.1:3033-18950 GCA_013235015.1 Araneus ventricosus | reverse complement strand
CACGAGAAATAAATAAGAAAAGTTATGGATCTTTCCTAAACAGCGTAATTTTTTTCACCCGTCCCAGTACTGCTTTAGAGCGTCCCGCACTGCTTATTTTGCGACTATACCACTGGCCAACAGATAGACATGACATTCTCCTATTTATTGAGACACTTTTTTTTTTTTTTTCGAAAGTCAGACGATTAATAAGTGGACTTTTGATAGAAATACTTAGAGTAGAATAATTCTAAATATTTTAAAAGGAAATGTATCACCTGATTTATTCAATGAATATGGATGCAAATTTATAGGAGCATCATTTTATATGATTTTTCAAAAAATAATTCTCTAAATTTTGCAACTATTTTGGTGCTATTTCCTTTCCTCACTTCTGACCCGAATCGAAAACCCGGAGAGCAATACGTAACTGAACGAAGTACTCCTTGCCCCCCCCCCCCCCGTCGCCGAGAAATGAAGACTTTCGTCGGTAAAAATCTTTTCTGTTTCGGGAGATATGGAGACATGGGTATCAAGGAATCTAATATTTTAACTCCCATCTTAAAGTTATTATATAGAAAACGGTCGAGATAAGCTATTTGTGTCCAAATTTCACGTCTGATTTATGTTTAAATCAACAGAATGACCGGCATCTGTTTCACTTGTTGTCCATTTGGCCTGTAGCGCGCACCGCATTCACAAAATAACCGACAAGGCGACAAGTGAATCAGATGTCGCATTTTGCACACTGTTTTCGGTCGGTCGGCTAAGAGATCAACAAGACGGGTGAAAATTTGCATCTTTTGTTATTTCCATTGACTGCTTTGATCACTTGGCGGTAAATTTATTAGGGAAAACTAAAGTATCTATATTAAACAAGAGTGTGGCGATACACAGCGGTAACTCCTCTCAACGACCATTTTTGTTCGGCACGGAGTTTTTCGGCCCACAGACATAATGCTAAAATAACCTCTATTAACGGCCACTCAAACCCATCTGATCAGTCGGGTTGGTCGCCCGTTCAACTTCAAATGCATTCCTTTCGTTTCTCTGACCACAGACCTTTTATTAAGAGAAAATAAAAGAAAGAAAGAACAAAAAATTCATACACTCAAAATCAACACCAGAAATCAGATCGAAATTAATTATTCCTTTCCCATTGTAAAGAGAAAAGTGATTTTCGGTCTCAGTCTGGGTTAACATTCAAGAGTTCATTTTTACCTTTCTAGTGCTGATTCTCGGACAAAAACTCTGCTATGGGTTGCGACCATCATCGAATGCAATTTTCAGCTGAACGACTTTAGAAAAAATAGATGATATTATTCCCTTTCATCAACAAATACCGACGAAACAATTAGAGATATATTTTTCCAATTAAAAAAAATGAAAAAGTGACCTCCGAAAGAGCTTAAAGATCCAAGCAGACACAAAGTCTTTTTTTCAGAAGAATCTATACTTATAAAAGGAAATGTTTGCGTGCGTGCGCGCGATATCCAGACGAATCTATCGCACTCACAGTCATGAAATTTGGCACACATGTAATCGTAAAGGTGGCTAATACACCTCGAAGCCGGAATTTTAAAATTCATTCTAGAAAATTTTTTATTTAATGTTTTGGGTCATTTTTGGCACGTTTACAGCTGTAGTATCTTTTCTAATGATCGCTGAAAAACAATCAATGCACCATCGGATAGAGCAAACAATTTTCGTTCTAATGAAGTTTGTTTTGAGCTTCAAACGTAGTTTACTGACTTTTGAGAAATTTTTTAAAAATAGTCAGTTTTGCAATCGAAATTTAATTTTTGTTTTTAAATTTGCTACATCCGACGTTCTAATAACACTATTATTTTCAATTTTTTTCAGCTTATAACTGGAACGGTTCTGTCGTATTTAAAACAAGAACGGTTAAAATATCTTTTCCCGTTTTTTCTTAATTAATTTTTTCCTGGTCAGTTGAAAGATATTTTTATCTACCGAGCTCCCTCCCATGACGCTTTTCCGGGACGTTGTAGGCAATTTCATTGGCTGACGGTGCAGAGCGCAGGTGACGTCATAACCTCCAACTGAATGACTTCGATTATTATTTTCGGCAGTGTCTTAACGTGTTTATATCTCGCATATTTTATTTGCTTTATAATAATCGTTTTCACGTTGCAATTTTTTAATATTGTTTCGGATTAACGTACTCTGTATTTTCTACAGTTGAAATGTCATTATCGCGAAGAAAAATAAGCGGGTGTATCTATTGTTTTGTTTTCAGAACTTTTTCATGCCATTGTGGGTTTTTTTTTTTTTCATTTTGTTGAAGTCCTGATTCCACGGGCGCGTATATACATAAAGAGGGAGAGAAACTCGCTGTGCTCAGCGCTTCGCTGCTCGCAACCACTACCTTTTTTCAGTTTTAAATACTGCATATAGATTAGTGGAACAGGATATGGGACAACGAAAAATCCACATTTGAGTTTTAATATTTTGCACAAATTTGACTAAAAGTTTTCAGAACCATAAATGCAATATGATATCGCTCTGAATAATGTTTCCATCCCCTAGAGTAGATATTTTGTTCTTTTTTGAAGAACCGTTTTCCTTAAAGCTGTTCAAAAATACTGTTTTAAACTTGCACAATAAACATGAGGCATTCTGAGTGGTTATCTATACTTGCAAAGTGATCAGATGAATTGCCGAAATCGGTCCAGTTATTGAGGCTGGGGACTCAGTCAAGGTTTTTCCTCATAGAGAATGTACCGTGAAGTAGTGTTTTTCCGATTTCTCTAAAAAATGAGGGTCGGTGGGGAAAAGACGATCTTTGATGACTGACCTAGGAGTCATAAGCTTTCATAGGAAAAAAAAAAAAAATGTCAAAATAAGTCCAGTGGTTGGATTGGTCCTTTGCTATAGAAAATTATTTTAAATATATAGACTACCCGCCTTTGACGACCAGCTGTTCGCCTCTAATTTTAATATCCTGTAACTATTCTTGAATAAGCTGGCGGTTGTAGAGGCTGAGGTACACTAGGAAAGCTTTAGTTTGCGTTGTATTTCGAATATGGATGGCGGTGGGTGATAGGGGACCAGTGATGATATATCTAAACGTCAAAAACTTTCATATGCAGCAAAAGTTGTCGAAATCATTCCAGTGGTTCAGGCTGGGGAACTATCTCATGGTTTTTCCCAAAAGAGAATGTGCAGTAGAGAAGTATTTTTTCGGTTTCTCTCGAAAATGGAAGGTGGTAGATGCAGGCGACCATTGTTGACATATCATAAGCTTCCATATGAAATAAAAATTATCGATATCGGTCAAGTGTTTGGAGCTGGGGAACTGGTCCTCTGATTTTGCCAATAATTTTAAATATGTAGTTATGCATTTATAGGTTTAAAAAAAAAGTTAATAATTATTTTCACTTGTTTCGGCTATTTTTTTTATTTAGTTATGAGATTTAGATAACAATATGTATTTTTTCCCCAATATCAGTGCGGTACACTTCATTTGCTACGAGATTTATGTTTTGAATTCTTCATTTTCTATTATTGCTTGTCGTTCCGTCAGACAATTCTTACTGCACCGACATTATACAAATAGCTAATTATTCCAAATAATTAATTATTGTAATTGATTTCGCCAATTAATAGTTAATTACCTTTAATTAACTATAAAATTAAATATTGTGTGTTATTGTATTAGAGAAATTTCGCTTGCCCCCCCGTCGGAGATGTATTGCCTCCCCGTCGGAAAATTTCTGGCGCCGCCTCTGTTAGAGCGTCCCGGCACTGCTTATTTTGCGACTATACCACTGGCCAACAGATAGACATGACATTCTCCTATTTATTGAGACACCTTTTTTTTTTTTTCGAAAGACAGACGATTGTTGCGACTTTTGATAGAAAATACTTAGAGTGAATAATTCTAACATTTTAAAAAGGGAAATGTATCGCCTGATTTATTCAATGAATATGGATGCAAATTTATAGAGCAGCATTTTATATGATTTTTCAAAATAATTCTCTAAATTTTGCAACTATTTTGGTGTTATTTCTTCTCACTTCTGACCTGAATCGAAACCTGGAGTAGAAAGGATCAAGGAATCAGTATTTACTATTTTAGCTTTCCTTGATTCTCAAAAGATGGCGCTAAGCTGTTATTAATATCTAACTCTAGGATCGCCTCCTCTCGCCTTGTGTACCTGTGGTGCGTACTTTATATTAGAATTGAATAAGAGAAAGTGGGTTTAAGCTTGAAGTGTTTTTGTAAAGTATTCTACTAATTTGATACTTTACAACAAGAATGGCTGCCGCTCAAATTGATGCAAAATTACTTGAAGAAATTGAAAAGTATATAAAGGAAAACAAAGTTATGATATTTAGCAAATCGAGATGTCCCTATTGCGTTCAAGTAAGTTCGATTTTATAATTTTTTAAAAAATATTATTGTTATAAATGATTAATATTTTATCTTTAAATTAGCTTGCTAAATCACCTAACGTAAAGTTATTAGGAAAGTTCTTCAAAGTGGTTTCGAATTAAGATCCGATTTTTTTCTTTGCTTCAACAATTTTATTTCTTTCAATACTATAATTGCCTGCGGGACATTAGTTTTATTTATGTCAGATTAAAATTTTTGGTGTATTCGTTATTAAAAATTAACTATTAGTGTGAACCTGATTAATAATTCCTTGGAATGAAAAAGCACTTTTTTATTCCAAAAAATTTTATTTCCAAGTTTTCTGTGCCGCATTGTAAAAAATAATTCCATCTCAACAGTGATTTATATTTTCTATTTTTGATACATATAATTAAAGAGAGTAGAATATTTATTAATCTTTCAACTTTGCTAGAATTACTCATTTGAAATGCTTCACAATCATAGATTTTGATTCAAATGAAAAGATGTTACCAAGTTTTGCTAACCAAAAAATATAATTAGAAAAAAACTTTTTTAATATTTTATTCACTCTGCATCAGGCAAAATATTTATATTTGTAATAATTTCAAAATCTTCAGATAGTTTAAATAGATTTTGCATTGAATTGTTACAAAAATTTTGATATTATTATGAAGGTAAGGAATTTACGGATGTTTGTTAGAAGAACTCATTACTTTTTTTCCTTATAAATGAAAAATATTGTAATCTATGAAAAAAGTGCATAGTATTTTCTATCAATCTACAAATAAAAGTTTTATGATCTAATGCAAACTTAAAATAACATTTTCCTATCATGATTAGTTATTACATAGATGTTTTATTGTATATCTTTTTCAGTGAAATAAGCTATGTCTCACTATACGTTCACCAAAAAAAACTTATTAATTTATTGAATTGATGAAGCAGTGTTGTTTGCCAGATTCCAATCATATCTGTTTATCAAAACATCTCTGAAGAAGTCAAAGTATATCTCCATTTAGGAAATATGAAATGATTATTGGAGATTATTTAACTACTTAACTGATTCCTTTAATCCCTAAGAAGTTTATTGACTTTTTGTTGGTCTAACAGAAAATTATGAATAGAAATTTGAACCTCTAGTCATAAACATTAAAGTATGATAGTGTTTTGGGCTTTATTTGCTTATCTTATCTTTGCCTGGCTCGATTTCATCCACCATTGCATTTTGTGTCCAACGTTTTCACACACGCTTTCAATAGAAAGAATTCCAGCTTAAAAACATGTTAAAAAGCATTATCTATTTTATTGTCTATGTTTATATAATACTATTTAGCTGCCATTTTTAATTCTTCGACTACAATTTTTTTTAAAGATTTCTTTTATCCAATTTTTTATGTGGAATTTTTTAAAATGTTTTTATCCATTTTTACTATGCAAATGAAGATAATACGCTCCAAGTAAGCCAAGTTATCTGTTGGAGGGTTTTTTCCTTCATGTTGATTTTAAATCAAAGGCTGGAATATAATAGTCCCATAACCAAAAACATGAAACAGTTGTGACACATGATTATTTTTATTAGTTATTGCAAAAAATTATTTATGCATTTACAATATTTCATATCGCAAAAAAAATGTGTACTGCTTCCAATAGATCAAAACTATCGAAGATATGTGCACAGAAGAAAGGTCTTCAGTAAACAATGGCTTTTGGAGGGAAAATAAGTTATGCTTTCAAAGTGACTAAAGATTAAATGTGCACAATTATTCTTGTTCTACAACTAGGGCATATTATAATGAGTTTCAAAGCAATTTTTATCCCATTAGTAATTTTAGAAAGCGAGCGTTATGTATATAATCCTGTTAGTAGTCAAAGGGTTAAATCAGGTGTGCTAATTCATAATATTATAACAAAGCAATACAAAATCTGAGACACTCCATTAAAGGAAGGAGAGTGGGCGGTGAGGCAGACTCTCATGTGTAGTCCTCAATTTGAGAATTAGTTCTCAAATTTTTATCCTGAATTTGAGACAAAGCGGCATTACAGCAAGCATACGTCTCAAACATAACTTTCTTCTAAACCTAAACCACTCCATTAAATTTGAAACAGAAGTATGTAAGCAAGTCTTGAAAATTTACCTGCTTTTTAAATTACAGGTTGTACTGTGAAATCCGATTCTATAATTAAACAGACTACTAAGCATTTTCGTAGCAAATGAATAGTATTGTTGCTGAAGAAAAACTTCAGCATTTACACTGATTAGTCAAAACGTTATGACCACCTACTCAATAACGAGTTGTGCCTCCTTTAGCCTTCAAAACAGCTGCAACTCACTTGGGCATAGATGCCACAAGTTTTTGGTACATGACTAGAGACAGGTTGTACCAAATGTCTAAGCAGCGGTCATGCAAAGTCGAGATATTCGGCCATTGTGGTGTTTGAGCTCTGAGCTGCCGCTTCATGACATTCCAAATGTGCTCCATTGGATTAAGATCCGGTGAGTTAGGTGGCCAGAACATTAAGTGGAATTCATCAGTATGCTCCTCGAACCACTCCAACACAATCCGAGGCTTGTGACATGGGGCGTTGTCCTGCTGGAAGATTCCATTTCCAGTTGGGAAGACAAATGCCATGTAAGGGTACAACTGATCCACAATGATGTTCAGATAGTTTGTGGCTTTCATGGTCTGTTCTACCACAACTATGGGTCCCAGAGCCACCCATGTTAATGTCCTTCAAAGCATAATACCGCCACCATCAACCTGTGTATGTCCTGCTGTACAAGAGGGGATCAACTGTTCGCCTGGCAGACGGCATACCCTGACATGAGTATCGACATGATGAATGAGAAATCGAGATTCATCTGACCAGGCAACTCTCTTCCAATCATCCATGATCCAGTCTCGATGTTCCTGGGCCCACTGTAGGCGTAGTTGACGATGACGCTTGGTCAACAGAGGCACATGAGTGGGACGTCTGCTGCACAGTCCCATATCCAACAGTGTCCGCTGAACTGTGTGTTCCAAAACACTTGCGCTTGGACCTGCATTGTATTGGGCTGTCAACTGAGCCACCGTGTGGTGCCAATTTTGCTTTACCAAGTGGGACAGTCTCCAACATTATTTTTCTTTGATGACGCATGGACGACCAACACCTTGGTGTCTATTGTTGGTGTCAACGTCATTTATCCACTTTGCATGAATACTAACAAGCGCAGATCATGAACAACCTACCATTCATTCAGTTTCGGTGATACTCGTTCCGAGTCTTTGGGCCATTACGATCTGCCCTCTATCAAATTCGCTTAGATCAGCAGCCTTTCCCATCACTCACAAAAGTAAGTGCAAGAATGATTACTTACCTTCTCCAGCAGCAGTTAAATACCATTCTCACTTAACCACGTGCCCTCCACATCATCCATATGAGTTCATTGAAAAATGTGGGGATGGTCATAATGTTTTGGCTCGACAGTGTAGATTAATTTTTAATTAAAATTTTGAAAAACCCTTTCTTAGTGAACACCTTCTGCCTCCAAAGTAACCAAGTGCCAAATTTGATATATATCTAGGTCCAGCGGTCTGCTCTGTAGAGCATTTTGTACTATTTTTGTTTCATGCGATTTACAGAAAGTATGCCAGCCTAAAAGCACTATAATGCTAATACTAAATACTGTCATCGTTCAGGCAGAAGTTACTAAGTCCACATAAACCTTACAATTAGAATTTTCAATTAGTTATTTTGTGACAAAACATGTTATCTAAACATCAGTAAATCAATCGTAGGAGCTATAAATCGGTAAAATAATTTTTACTATTTTTCATGATGACTCAAAATTAATTAAGCTTAAACTAACCACATTTCTACTATAGTTTTGGACTTGGTGACTTTTGCCTAAACAAAGACGATATGTATAAAAAATGTGATGCCCTTTATAGTAAAATCCAGATGAAAGCAAGATAGAAGGTGAAAAAGTGTTTTTGTTACATTTACTTACATTTTGAAAATAAGCATTTTTCCTTGATTTCAGAAAAATACAGGAGTGCAATAACAATATCCTCTCTGAATGCCCTTAATATACTGGACATTGGAAAAGAGCAATGCAAAATTATATTTTTCATTTAAATATTTGAATTAGATTAATTAATAATTGAATAGATTAATTATTATTATCGATATAAGTTTAAATGCTTCTATTAATTTTCTAACTATCATTTTCAAAATAAATTTTTAACATATGTGTTTTCAAAATATATATAGTAAAGAAGTCCCACATTTTGAAGCAATTTTGCTTATAAATTATAATAGTTGTAAATGGAATACATACCTATAATTATTATGCTTTGTACTTTTTAATTTGCTTTTAATTAATTACTACTAATTAATTATTTTTAATTAATTTCTTCCTTTTTTATTTGCAGGTAAAAGAACTTTTCAAGTCGTTAGGAGTGGACTTTTATGCATTGGAATTGGATGCGATAGGTAAAGAACATTTTTAAAAAAACATCTTAAGCCAATTATAAAATTTTTATAAATGCAGTTACATTATTTGATACATTCTTCTATTAGTTCTTTATATCTGGAAATTTTTTTTTATTGGATTTCATACCTAATGCATTTTTAGGATTCATTCTTTTATGAAATCAATGATATTAAAATTGTGTCTTTTTACCACACTTATGTGTAGTAACTGCTCTGAAAAGCAGGGGTGGCGCCAGAGGGGACCGGGGAAAAATTTTGTATCTGTTCGGGGAAATTTTTTGTACTGGATATTCAATTGTAGTTAATAATAATCTGGAGAAAATTTGAGACCAATTTCATTGCACTTGTCCCGCCGTACAGCAGGTCATGCCCCTGTCGGGGAGACCATGCCCCCATGTCGGGCAAATCAGCCACCACCACCATCGGGCAAACTCTAGTGCCATTCCTTCTGAAAAGAACATTAATTTGGCAGTAATTAATTTAAATACAGTAGCTCCCAAAAGTGATCAGACACTTTAAAAATTTGTTTAAAAAAACCCTGCAGCTACTAGGGGAGACTTGGGATGTTTGACCATAGGGGAGGTTTGATCCACCCCCATTAATCAGCAACTGCTTACCATACTCAAATTTTAAAACACTTGCAAAGACTATGTTCTGTTTCATATTTCTTGCTTGGAAAAGAAAATTTTTGGTTTTCAATTGTAAGAACCTGTGTTAATTTTATGTTAAATGTGCAAAAATATTTTGGCTTATAAGTCTACCTTAAATAATGCTTTGAAAGACTATCCACTTAATTAGAAATAGTAATAGTTATTAATATGTGCTTTTTTTTGCATTTTTAATAAAATGGCTGCAAAGGGATGTTTGACCTCTAGCAAAAGTATGGAAGGTTTGGTCCGGGTCTTACCTCCCCATTTTATAAATATGAAGGGCTAATATTTTTATTTTAAAATTAAATCTCACATATTACATATTTCTAACTTAATTAAAAATTAATTTAATTACTAATTTCTATGTTTGCAAGATTTTTGTCATAGTTGGAAAATTCTGTGCCTAAAATGCTCAAAGCATATAAAATTTTCATCAAGGCAATATTGTACCATTCATATATGCTATTGTTTATTCTATTATTTCTTAGATATTATTGGGCAAATAGGTATTAAAATCTTTAACAATGAAAAGGAAAAAATGTTACATTAGCATTTATTGAATTTATAAATATCTCTTCATCCCTTGGCCTCATTAACATTTCAGTAGATTTAATGAAAAAATAATGAAGATTATAAACAATGTCTTTTATTTATTTCAATGCCATTTTTCTATAAGTCAGTATAAAATAAAAAACGAAAGGTATTTCCAACATTAATTAAAGCTGCTATTCTGTCTATCATTTAAAAAGATTAAAGCATTGAGCATCAGCTGCTGAGGATTGTATTGATAAAAAAAATTTAGGAAGAATTATATGGTTAAATATAAAGGCTCTGGAGATGGAAGCATACAATTTAAAGCTAATTTCTCCTGTCAAGTATTCCCTGATATAGCAAAAAATTAGGAATATTTACAGCTTACTTCCAATTTACTTTATGGATTAACTCCAAAGACGGTCAACAAACAAATCTGCTAGCTATGACTGGTTGAAAAGATTTATACACAGGCATAAAAGATTATCTTTGCAAAGCCCTGAAGTCTGGGTAGAGCAATGGGCTTTAATAAAACAAATTGCAGTAAAACCAAAAGAGCCGCTTTGAAAAATAAATTTGACTTTTCTGATTATCAAAACTTTTACTAAATGCAGTTTATATGCTGTTTATGAAATAAACTAATTCTGAATTGTATGTTATAAAGAGAAATAGTTAATGAAGTAGTTAATATGTCATTATTAATTTTTAAACAATTATTATATTTATTATATTTTTTATATATTTTATTATAATTTATTATATTTTGTTTTTAATAGGTGGGTCAAACCTCCCTGAAGTGGGGATGTTTGACCCAGTTTTTACTATTTTGGAAAATCTTTTAAAATATTTTATATATTTTTAAAATATTTTAATATCATTTGGCTTTTATCTTGTTTTTGTATTTCGCAAAAAAATATTCTACATATTTAAAAATTGCTCGTAGGCATAAGGAAACAACAAATGTTGCTAGAAATCTGATTATTTTTCAACATAAAAGTGATAAAACAGTTCAAAATGTTTCCAAATTAGTAAATTTATCCCATTTCTTTTTTTACTCTGTAATAAAATGTTTTGAAAAGGAAAATCAAATCAGAAACAAGACAAGAAGTGGTCATCCAGCAAAGGTAACTTGACATGATCAGATATTTATTCTGAGCAAAATTGTGAAGAATCCACTGTTGAGTGATTTAAAAATTTCAACAGAATTGAGTTAGAAACTTTCGACTTCAATTTCACCAGAAACTATATGACAAGTGCTTGTATCAGCTGGTGTACATGAGCTTGCAGTCAGAAGAAAAATTTTTGTGAGTGTAAAGAATAGATAGATTAGAATTTTGATCACAAAATTATAAATAAACCTGTATCTTATTGGAATAACTTCCTGTTTGCAGATTAGAGCAAATTTAACATTTTTGGATGTGGAAAAGGAAAAATGAGGAATCCTAAAACATTTAGTTTGGAGCAGTGAAGCATTTTCGAGCTTTTATGTGTGGATGCATATCAGCATCAGGACTGAGTAATTTGATGTTTATTGACAATATAATGGATCATTGCCTTTATTTAAATATTTTAAAATTATCAGACCAAAATTTGGGTATCCGAAACAACTTTATTCCTTATCAAGATAACGTTCCTCAACACACAGCTCACTACATTCATCCCTATTGTCTCTATAACTGTCTGAAAGTTATGAAAGTCCCCCCAATCACCAGATTTGAACCCAATTGTGCACATTTGGTGAGAATTGGAGGTTAGAGTTTGAAAACGTGACATTAAAACAAAAAGTGATCTAGAGTGTGCTAGCTAGAAAATGGAGGAATATTGATGCAGAAATTTAAAAAAGTTCCCTCAATGCCCAGTTGTTTGAAAGCTGTTGTAGATGTTGAACTATACCAAAACATTGCTATATTTTCTGATATGTTACAATGTTTTTATTGAAGTGTCCAATGACTTTTGTGAGGTAACTTTTTGGTTAAGTTTTAATTGTTGTAAAAAATAAGTTTTATTTTGTATTCAAAATACTTTGCATAGTTATGTTAAGAACAGAATAAAGATAATGTTTAAAAAATTCCTATTGAAAAATTTTAAGTTTTGTTAGTATATAAAACACAATTTTGTCGAACTTCAGAAGTGTCGAATTATTTTTTGGGAGATACTGTATATTTTTATTCACAAATTTTTAAATTTTTCTGATAATTTTAGGTATCAAAAATTAAATTGACATCACCTTCCAAAGAAAAAAATTATTCAGATTTATCAAATCTAGTATTTATAGAAATGTTCTGGCATAGGATCACACAAAATGCTAGAAAACTTTTACTACATCTTATTTTAAATTGATATCATGGGCAAAAAAGCTGTCCCATATGTCAGTATGCCTAATTAAATGATAGTAGATATGGAAATCCTGATTCATTTGAAAGTTATTCATATATTTGAACAGAATTTAGTTTTAAATGCCAGTAATCAATATTCTTAGTAATAAAATTCTGTCTTTAAACCATATGTTGTATAATTTCATGGAGCTCCCTCAATAGCCTTGAGATGCATATAAAACATGCTTTATGTTACTCACTGATCATTTGTAGCAGCCTATAAACATCTTGATTTATCATTGACTATATCCTACTGCTTGGATATTAGCCCTCTTCTGATTTTGAATTGACCAAGCCGTGTTCCCATGGTCAGTTTTTCAGGTTTCATGTTTAAAGCATGCCTTGTCTCCATAACATACACACTGGGAGGCGCTGCAAGTTCACTGATAAGAAGCCGCCAGATAAATAAGAGGATTCTCGCTTCCCCTGGGGGTATAGTAATGGTGTGGGGATGTGTCACCTCCAGTCTGATGATGGGACGTACCTCCTTCATTAGTGGTTGGCTGTTAGGACTCCAACTTCAGTGCCTGAGTTGCTGTTGTGGTGTTCTGGTCATTCAGAAGCTCTGCATGCCTAGGCAGGATGGAAGTGGCTCGTTTATGGTTATCTCCCATCATGGGATCCCAAAGAATCATTGTTGCTTGAGGATTTGTGGGGTGGATAGACTGTTTTGGTGAAATGTTGGACATCAAAACCCAGTGAATCAACAGATGGAGACCTCAGTATGGTTATATGTATATGTTTGCATCATAGGAATTGTATAGTTGGTCAAAGTCCAAATCTCAAAGTACCTCCTCAAGCAAAGAAGCCAGTGATCTTGGGAACAAGGCTTTATTTGAGTTTTGAGTAGCTTAACCGTTGTGCCTGTAGACGTACATGCTTCTAATTATTGCATTTTATGGCTTATAAACTAAAATTTAATAATTAATTAGCTTTATGATTTGACACAAAAATTACATAAAATCCATAAACATCTCTCGATATTCTATGCCTTCTGAGATAATGAAAACGACAGCCCCTTTCCAAAACAGAGCGGGTCATCTTATTTGATAGCAAAGAAAATAAAACTGTTAAGGGGTTAAAGCTAAGGATATTATCTATTTTAAAATCATGAATTGAAAAGAGCATGAGACATTCATAATTGGATGCAGTTATGCAGCAGTGACTTGGCAAGGGGGGATATATGTCCGGGGTGCCAGTCTTAGTTGACACCATGGAGACAAGCATTAGTGGAAAAAATATTAGGAAGAATAATACCATGCCCCAAACACCATTTTTCCTTGTTAAGCCACACTGATGATAGCGGGTAAAAAAATCATATTATACCCAGGTGTGCCATTTACCATTACTACACCATTGTTATGTAGTTGGGGTGCAAATTACCATTGAATAGATTTCAGTTTCTCTGTTTAAAACTGTGCCTATATATGTGTTATTGTCATTCGAAATTGAAACAACTGCATTGCAGACTACTTAGAATTCAATAACTAATTTTAAAATATTACTCATTATAATTTTTTTTAGATATTTTATGAGGTGAAATTTAGAAGTTGGTACACTCTCTTCAAATGTCCACAAAGCTAATGATAACAGTGAGGTGGAAGAGTCAAAGTCTTGCTTTGGCCATTTGGCGCCATTTTAAGAGTATGTACAACATCTAGATTCCAACTGTTTTATGGAAGCAGCTGTCTCAAAATGTATATTTTGGAGTTGTTTCCTTGTTACATACTTAAATTCAATTAATTTTCACAGGTGATTGTGCTCTGGATTTTTTACTTTCTCAAATTTGGAATTTCCAATTTTTTAAAAGAAATATTCACTCTCTCTCTCTCAAATTTTGATTTAGAACAAATATTTCATTAAGATATTTTTAAAATTTAAAGCTTTTAAATCGTATCAAATTCAATGAAGTAGTCAAACTTCCCGTGTGAGTAAATTAGTGAAATTCCTGTCATTTTGTTGAAGTATGCATGAATGAATGTATGTGTATCTATTTAACATTCTGAATTATTTGATATTATGTCAGATTTTTTTACCACATTAGTTTTCAGGATTTTTGAAATGACTCTCATAATTACCCCTGCATTTTATTTGCTAGTGTTATTACCTTAAAGTGTATTTATTACCTTGTGTCAATTCAAAAGTGTAAGAATATTAATTGCTAAGCAGTAAATTTTTATTCTGCCCAATTAACTAATAATTGTATTTTACCAGAGGGTGGCGACAGATTGCAGCAAGCTATGGGTAAGAAAGCTGGACGAAGAACTGTCCCTCAAGTTTTCATTGAAGGCCAGCATATTGGAGGTTGTGATGATACCATGGCAGTTCATAAGAGTGGAAAGCTAAATTCTTTGTTAAAATTATAATTCTAAAGCCTAGCACTGCAAATGCCTTAATAAGATTTCCTGATTTTGATGCCTTGACAAAATTTTCTGATGTTCCTTAAATGAGAAAATGCTTTAAAACTCATTGTACTTAATGTGATTATCTTTGTATATTTATTTATGATTGATAAACAGTTTTCAAAAGTTGAAATTTAATTTATTACTTTATCTTGTTGCTATCTGTATTCTAAATTTGTTATATTTAGCATTTACTTAAATACATTATAATGCTATTTGGTGTTTAAAATAATAAAGAATTTTCAGTATTTGTGTGATATATTTATAAATTGAGTGTTTTTCAAAAATTTCTATGAAACAATAGTTGGGTTTGACTTTTTTAAAAGGTTTATTTTTATTTCTATTGGGTTTTTTTCCCCGCATCTTAGATCTTGTTTCAGTTTCTCGAATATATTGCAATGTATTTAAGTATTTAATTTTTTTTATATAATTACTGATTATTTATAAGGATTTAATCAATCTATATTATATAAAACGCTTATGCGTGGCGCAAAAAAATGACCTTTATTTCTTTCTCCCCGTTGGCAACGACCAGTTTGTTTACCAATCTCAACTCTCAACCCTGACGCCAAGAATTTCGCTAACCGAGCTAATCGCTTACGGATTACAGGAGAAGTCGTTACTCTTTTTTGAATTTATTTATTTAAAATTAACTCTTTGCGAAGTTTTGAATAAAATTTGCGTAGAAGAGAGCAGCGTGCAAGGGAATCCCTGGATGAAAGATTTCAGCGAAGATCGGCGAGAAAGCCGCCGATAGGCTTAGGGAGCCAGAGTCTTTTTTTTTTTTGTGATACTAATTGTGTGCACTATTTACTATGTGTAAAAATAAAAATTACAGAATAAAGACCAGAGAACTAATTATACATCAGAAAAGTTCTCTTGCACACTGCTCTCGGAGAATGATTAAAGTTGCATACTGTTTGCAATGTATATATATAGAGAGATTAGATTTTTTTGTCACAGTGTTTGTACGGACTGTTTTAGCTCATATATATTTTCACTGGAAGAGAATTACCACATGCTGCTAATGGTGAATGATAATGTTGCATACTTTTTGCTTTTCTGTGTAATATTTCATAAAAAAGAGTGCATATTTAAAATTTTGCTTAAAAAAGCAAGGATT
>BGPR01005398.1:55587-94375 GCA_013235015.1 Araneus ventricosus | reverse complement strand
AGGTGCTAGGTTGTGCAAGCATCTCATAACTATATGAAATAAACTTATAAGTTGTAGAGAGCATGTGGAAAGTTATGCCAGTCATGGATCAAACATTTACAAGTTGCTTCACTTAGCAATTTCCATTATTTTCTTGCTCATCAGAATTTTGCTGCAAAATTATTAGTTTCTTCAGCTTTTCATCGACCAATATTTTCATAGCCTTCTGTGCATATTTACAGTCATTATCATACCTTACATTTTGGATAAAGCAATTTTTGATAAATGGATTTATGTAAATCGGATATCTTCAAATGGTTTAAGAAATTCTTCTGGTGGTGAATGCAAAAATTTGCATACGTTCATGAATGTAATGGATTCTTGAAGGAAGTATAATGCCATATCGTGCTTGTGAAAGCTCATTTTTTATCAATGCAAAAATAAAATGTGTACAATAAGTGGTAATGTTTTTCGCTTTGTACTGTCAATGTTCAAAATAAATTTATTTTTATAATCTGTATTTATCATTATTTATAATTTCACCCTCATCACCAAAATTAATTTCATATAAAAAATGAGCTGCAAATACATCAATTTTATAATACAAATACTTAACACATATTTGACCACCAGATTTGAAAGACACATTATCTTTTTCCTGATAGGCTGTATAGCTACTTGACCAGTATATTTTTCCCTATGCTTTAGGCTTATATATTATGGAAGGCCATTAGGATTTCTGTCCCCTCACGGCACTAACATGTTAGATCTCTAATCACCTTGCAGATAGCACTACACCATTGTCTTACTGTATAAAGTAATGCAACTGATAGATTGAGTGCTAATGAGAGAAATCGAAAATAGTGAAGATGCCAGACAGTCTAAATTGATCATACATCAATATGAATCTTATTAAGATGCGCTTTCCTAAGTGTTCAGTCTGCAACAGATCTTGGATTTTTCTTAGTTAAAAACCATAAGGATAATGTGTTTATTTTTAACCTTAAACGGTCACATTCTTCTCGCTAAGTTTTGATTTTTTGTGATTGAAGGAAAATTATAGAATGAATATTTAAACATTATTTGAAGATAGATTAATGTTGCTAAAATGCAAAAAAAGTAGAACCCAAACAAAATTTCTCCAATTGCCCTGGTGTCTATGCAGAAAAAAGTACTGATTAATGTGAATAAGAGAAATTCACAATTTTAAAATTAAATCTTTAGGAAGCATTATTAGAAGATATCAGATATGTAATTCAAGGATAAACACTATTTTAGACTACAGGGTTCCCATTCTTATTGAAGAAAAAAATTCAAGGACTTTTTAAGAAAATTCAAGGACCTTTTACGGAAAATTCAAGGACCATAAAATTACATATTGTAGAAATTGTACATAACTGAATTGTTCACTTCAAAAACTGTAAAACGTGTCTATACACTTGATATTTCAGTTATTCTGATTTTACAGGAATCAAACTACAAATTAAAATAATATAAAAATAATAATAATAAAAATAAGTTATAAAAAAAATTTCAAAAAACGACCATATTTTTTTATATATATATATATTTGATGTCAATAGGACAAGAGACAGTGTAGAAGCAATAATGAATAACAATAGAATCTTAACTGAAAACTTGAAATATATTGAGATAAAATCAAAAATCGTATCTAATTTATCTTTAATATCCATAAGTCAATCTCAATTGAACACTAAAGAAATTTACACTTAATAACTATTTTCTGCTTTTTGGAACAGATCTTTTATAAACCTTTATATTATAGCTTTTAAGATGCCATTTTAGTAATTCCATCACAATGTAACAATGATTCAAACAGAATAAAAACTAAATTTTTAAATCAAAATTAATTTTATTTTTGACCTTCTAAAGAGACAATAATCAGAAGTAGCTATCAATACATGATTGATTAAAATTTTAAACAGTTGAAATAAATAAAAATAAGTCACTGATATTTAAACCGAACATTTGTTTTAGCAATGTCTGAAGTACTTACCTTATTAAAAGAGAAACATTTAAAAATCTATGAATTTGTATATTTTTTATTTAGATGCAAGAAAACTTTGCATTTTAAACCAACTGTCGAATATATAAAAGAAAAATATCAATAGAAAACACAAAAATTTCAACTTTATTTTTTAAAAAAATTCTTCCTATCTTTTACACACACACAAATAGATTTTCCATAATAACCACTACACTTAATTTCTTGGTAATAAAGAAACGTTTGTAATAAAAAACACAAAAATTTCAACTTTATATAAAAAAAATTTCTTCATCTCTTATAAACACACGCAAACAGATTTTTCATAATAATAACCATTACCCTTAATTTTCTGGTAGTAAAGAAACCTTGGCAATATAAAACACAGATATTTAAACATTTATGACCATTTGCGGAATTCCTCAGATTTAACGTTGATCTTATTATCAATTTCTTTAATTTCTACATTTTTTTCTCCGATTGCCTTTTTTATTGAATTGGATTTTATAAACAATGAAATATCTTTCTTTCATTCTGCTTCTTCAGTGAGATTTTCATATGTTTTATCCATAGAGGAAATATCGGTTTCCAAACATTGTCTTTTAGCTTTGAGATAATCCATCTCATCTGAAATGAGCTTTCGCTTGTTACTGATTCCTTCATTTATTTTTGTCTTTTTCTTTTCCTCTAAATGTTGCATATATTTTTGCCTAGCAGAGAAAACAAATTTACGCATTTCATTACTAATGGGAATATTTAAAATTTCTCCATAACTTTTAATAGCATCGGACACTATACGTCGAGCAACATAGGATTCTTGTGCCATATTTTCAACCTCAATTTTTTTATTTGTTGAAAACCCACACTCGATTGAAGCTTGCCCATGAGATAATGTGAAAATTATTTTCATAACTGGCCATATTTTGTTATAATCTTTCACACTTTTGCTCATGTATTCATTGAAAAATATATCCAATCTGGCATTAGGTTTAAAAGTCTGAAAGGCAGATGGATACATATTCACAATATTCTGAAGAAAATTTTTGTACTGAAATATGATGCTATCACAATCAGTATCCAGAACAATTTTCTTTTGGGATAAATGCATCAGCAGTTGTTTCAAAGATTTCACACAATTTTCGGGTTGTGAAGCCATTTTTCTTGGATCAAAGCATGAGGAATTCCTAACTAAAGCATAATTAATTGGACACTTTCTCATTAGATGATATAGCAATTTGGTGACAAAGCTGCGAGACTCACATTTAACACTGAAGGCTCCTTTAAGATAAGAATCGTTTTTCTTCACTAATTGTTTCACAATATTGTCAGCTACAAAACCTATACTAACTTTGTCAACAGAATTTAATAAACTTTCATCAGTGAAATCAAATTTGCACAATTTAATAGCTGATGAAAAGTTATATTCTGGCTTGTAAACATTAAAATATTGAACAAGATGTTTACATAATTTTAGAATATCATCCGAAAAGAAAGGCAGCAAAGGGGCATCACTTTGGTAAAATTCTAAAAAAGGCTTTATTGTCTTGGCAATAGATAAAAAGACATGGAACTTAACAAGTATAAATTTATCGTTAGTATCTTCCTTTATGTTTAAGTAGCTTTTGTTTTTGTTGGTGACAAATACACCCTTATCAACATTTTGTACGTAGGAAACTACATCTGGCCATATTTCAATGGCCCTTTCCACTGCAGGGACATTTTCTAACCATCTAACCTTACAAAATTTAAGAGGAAATTTTTTAAGGGTGGAAAGCATCAAAAAATCTTCTCTTCTAGCAGGGCTATCCTTAAATAACCAACAGAGAGAGTTCAAAATTTCTGAAATATTCCACCCTGTGGAACTTTCACCGTATTTGAAAGAATTATGCAAGATGTGGAGACCACAACTTCCAATGGATAGGGCTTCATGAGAATATTCTTTTTTTAAATCCGTCTGCAAATTCTCAAAAAATTTCCAATTAACATTGGGACCATCCATTGAGATTTGCAAAATTTTTGAAAGTTTTAACTTCTCCACACACTTGTAAAAAGCTGACAATATGTCATCAGCTTTGGCATGACCAATGAACGCCGATGTTAGATAGCGGGTAGCGACTTGATCATTATGCCAGAATCTAACAAGTATATCCATCTGCTTCAGTTGAGTAGCCTTATTAAGGGTTTCGTCAAAAAGGACAGTATACTGTTCAACATTGTCCAAACACTTAATCAAATTGGCCTTAAAATATGGAGCCAATCCGAAACAGCACACATATGCAGTTTTAGTAGCACCACACGAAAACTGTTTGGCTATCAAACTGTCTTTAAACATCTTTTCAAATATTTTATTATTCCCTTCACAGGAATTATAGGAATATCTACTGTTGATACATTTCAGAGACCAAAGAATTTTCGCATCGAGAACGTCATTTTTCAGCACATATGACGAAATAGATTCTGAATTTGTTGCAATGAGTGATTGGGTATCTGCAGAAGTCGTTGGAGCGTTTGTAGATGAAGTCGATGGAGCGTTCTCAGATGACTTGGATGAAAAAAGTAGATTGGTCAATGTACAAGACTGAGTTTTATTTTTCTTTCGTTCCACATGTTTTGTTCCTGAGAAACGAAAAAAAAAAAAGATTAAGTAAAAAATGTTTACTAATATTTATTTTGAGATCTTAATATATCTCCAACTATAATAAATGAACCCAATTAACCAAAATATATCCTTATAAAACAAAAAAGCGACATTTCTCCGACTCTCAAAACCGCCATTTCACTGATATAGAAAAAAAATGTTGGACAAAGATTGAAATGTAAAACACTCAAATTCCTAATACTTTTTTAGAGGAACAATGCTATTTAAAAAGTAAAAGGGGAGATTGCGATTCTATATCAAAAATCCAGAAAACTACCTTAATGTAAAAATCTGACACAATAATTCCAAACTGCAATACTCATCAATATTATGAACCGGATTTTATGCATTTATTCAAACCAGAAATTCAAATTCTTCCTTAAAGATGTTAAACCCACAAAAATTTAAATTTCGATATTATTTTAATAATATATTTGTTCTAAAAAATTGAGAAAGATCATTATTTCTAAAAAGAATTCGGATATTCCGGACTTGAGAAATTAAAAAATATCTGGAATTTCGGATAAATCCTGAACACAATCCTCCCTTGTACAAGATTGAATTCGAAAGAAAAAAAAAACTGTAATTTCTTTTTTAATAAAACCATACATGCAGGAGAAAAATACATCATTTGCATACCCCGAAAAATCCGGAGCAGGGTTGAGCAGAGCTGAGTTTCTAAAAGTCAACTTCATGACTTTTTGGGGACTGAAAAAAATTCCTGACTTAAGGTCCTTGAATTTTTTTACTTTGAAAAACATTTGAAATTACTATTTTTTTTATTTATTTAATGTCAAAAATCTTTGCCAAGAAATTGAACTTAAAAATGTTAAAATCTGGCCGATGAGTTGGCATGCTCTTAAAATAGATTATAAAATTTACTAAAAAAATAACATTGTATTTTAATAAATAAATAGAAATAACCGGAATTTTCAACAATTATTTTCAAGAAATATTTTAGCATATGTAGTTTCTTTGCTTCCCGAGCAGGATGGAATCAGATTGTAATTTGAACGAAATGGTTCAAAATTAGCTGATGTTTCGAAACTTCGTGTTTATGTTTAAAAATTATATATACACTCAATATCAAGAATGAACGAATTTCAATGTGGCGAAAAAAGGGGATATTGGATTTTTTTCATTGCGATCTGTTTAACAGATTTTTGTGACTTTTTTTTCCAATTTCCTTACTTTTTCCGGACTTTCGTTACCCGTTTTCCGATTTCGTTACTTTTTCCTGACTGGTAAACACCTTGCGGAGACAGTGAAAATAATCAAAAATCAGGCTAAAATCCAGATTTGGCGAGTCTACCGAAGTATGGTATTTTTTAAAATTCTAATTCTTCAGAAATACCGCCTATCTAAGAACAAATAATAACAGGGGTGATTGTAACTCCATTTCAAAAATCTTGAAACTGTGATGTAAAAAACTGTCATAATTCTCGACTGTGATTACGCATCCACAAACGTATTTTTTTAAACTGAATTTTACGGAATTATTCAAACAAAAGGTTTGAATCCTCGCTTAAAATGTATATATCTTCGAAGATTAAATTTCTACCATATTTTAATTATACATTTGTTCTAAAATAAAGTTTTAGAATCATAATGAACCTCTGATAAAATTTGGAATTGTGCCCTTAAAAAATTCGGAACTCCAGATGAATCCTAAATACAATCACCCCTGTAACAAATTAAAAATAGTAATAAATACTGAATTAAAATGCTTACCTTTCATGTGCGATTTCAAAGCAGATTCTCCCATCTTCGTTATATCGAACTCTTTCACACATAATTTACACTTGGCTTTATGTTTGCTGTCCGTAACTGGTGCCAGCCAATCCTTGTAGTCAGCATTTTCTAACCACAAAGGATTAAAAAAGCATTTTCCCGGCATTTTAACTCCAAACGGTATGAAAAATTGAAGGTTCCCCACCTAGATATAAGTTTCAAGTCTAAGCAGCGAAATTAATTGTCCTTACTGAAAGGTTCGAAGCGTAATGTGCAACCAACCTACGGTCTGAGAACGTCGCACTCTCTCTGTAAAATTTCCACCTTGGGGGAAAGGGATATTTCCTAGAACTGTAAGGAGAAGTCCGAACATAAATTCGCTGTAATCCTCAAAACTGGCCATTAGCATTTCAACCCCGAACCAATTTCCTGCAAACAAAACCCCTTAAGATTGTCAGCTGTCATTGCGGTTTTTGAGGGGGGGGGAGGCAGGGTGCCAAGGAGTCTATTCTGGTACCCCCGGTTGGGTTGGAAGACATCACTTTTCCCGTTGTTAACGTGCGGAAAAAGCGACGTCTCCCAAACCAACCGGGGGTACCAGAATTGACCCGCAAGAGAGTACTGTTTGTTTGAAAAACCCCGAGGGATTCCGAAGGTCACGGATTACCCCTCTTGAACTATTTTACTCCACAGAGAGATAAGCGGCGAGGAGAAACACGAGTGCATTCCTGGAGTTTTTTCGGCGATCTTCATATTTCGCGTTGAGGAGAAAATGGGGGCGGAGATTATCGGCGGTCGCGCTCAAAAATTCAAGGACGTCATCTTTTTTCAATGACTTTCAAGGACCTAATTTCATCAAAAAATTTTCAAGGACTTTCAAGGACCGTGGGAACCCTGCACTAGACGGTAATCAAGTTTAACTCCAAAAAGTAACCTTATTTTAACCTTCACGATTTTTTTGTTGTTGTTCATCAGTGAAATTGAGTTTTTGTACGAATTGGATAAAGATCCATTTCAAATGTGTTGCATTCACCAATTTCTTCAGTAAAGCTAAATAAAACATTTTTAAAACAAGAATTGATATACTGGTTAAGTTGAAGTATTAAAAAGAAAAATAATATGATGCACTTGATGATTACAAGATATAGGAGAAAACAAAAATATCTAATATAGCCAACTCAATGAACAGTGTTATAAAATAAACCAATAAATATAATAAGAACAAACCATCAATGGATAGTTTTTTTATTTACCATAAACCACCACCTTACACAGATGAAAATTAAAAATATAAACAATTGAACTATAATACAAAAATTTACAAGCTCAATTATAACCTACACTTTCAACTGAAATAGCAATCATTGTTTAGGAACTCTTGTCGGACTGCTTTATCTTGTAGTCCTTCAAAGCAGCTTTAATAGCATCTTCAGCAAGCACTGTGGGGGAAAAATACATTAAACATTTTAGTAAAGCAAACTAGAAAATACTAATTTTATTTAACAGCATAGGGAACAGCTTAAATATACTTTTTTTTTCATCACGAGGCAATGCAATTCTTAAATGTATAACTGCTCTGAATAAGAATTAGTTCTATTATATATCATTATCAGACAACTTGCAAGTTCTGATTGCAATAAAATACTAACTGATAATGTTTTATCACAAGAAACCAATTAAATTACATTTAGAGTAAGTACTTCTCAGCAATAATAGCAGTTTAAAAGAAGAGAAAGAACAAATGGGCACACAAGAAAAGAAAACAAAAAGTGCATAAAATGAAGATAAGAAAAATAATAAATGCAGCCATATAATCTTATATTACAATCTTGTTTCTCCAGAAAGTTCTGTACTGCAAATTTTGCAAAAACAATTCTACTGTTGTATCTGGATTCTGTCAATGGCTTATTACTTAAATATGAACAAAATGAAATGCAATGAAAACACATTCACGAAAAGAGAATATATCAATTAAGCCCAGTGACACTAACTTATGTTAATCTTCCTAGAATTTCAGTAATACTTTCAACAGATTTTATAGAAAAAATTCAAGAATTTAAGACTGCCATCTTCTGTACAAAATTAATGCATTTCGTTGATATCTTTGTATAGTACAAATAAGTATCTTGTGTGGTACAAATAAATGACAAAAAAAAAAAAAAACTGGGTTAACTTGTGCAATTTTTTGTTAAAAGAAAAGATGAATATATATCCAACAATGCAATAAAATTTTTACCACTTTTGGATACATCATATCTTTGCAAAACTAGAATTTTCAGCTATGCGATTATTAATTAAAAAAAAAAATAGAATGTGAATGCAACCTGAAACTAACTAATGCTTAAGTTAATGAAGATAGACCTACACATATCAAAGTTCGTTATAATGAAACAGACTTCTCCCTCACATTAATTCTCACCAATAATAAATAATCTTAATATTTGCTATTATGTATTATTACCTACTATTTACTACAATGCATAGTATATTTATATTTTATTATGTAAAAGTTTTCTACTGAAAAATATATATTTAAAAAGGTTTATTCTTTAATTATAAACACTCCATTTAGGATCCATTGATTTTAAATCCAAATATGTTTTTAATTATTATTTATGTATAAAATTTATGTACAAAATTTTAAAAGTTTGAAAACCTTTGATCTATAACAATATACTTTATATAAAAGACACATAAGGATTTCTAATGAAACAGTCGTTTATAAACAGTGATTTAAAGCATGTGCATGGAAAATGAAATTATTTCAATATAAACTTACTGGAACAATGAAGTTTCACTGGTGGCAAGCAGAGTTCTTTAGCAATGTCAGAATTTTTTATCTTCACGGCATCATCAACCTGCAATAGATTACATTGATAATGGAATCCACTCAATCATTAACACGAAAATTCAGATGTTCAATTTTAAAAGAATGTCTATCAAGTTCAAGAAATAGCAATCTATGCTTCAAATTTTTTAAAAAAATATTTTGGTTTTGATATTAAGTTTAGAGGCACTGGTGAACCAGAAATAATTAGTAAGATTTTAATTATTTAGTTTAATATAGAACCAAATGCATCTTCTGTATGACTGGCAAACAGTCCTTCATGGATATCTCACTGAACAGACTGCAAACATGATACACACTCACTCATTGCAATGGAGATTCAATTTACTTTAAGCTCTGAACTGATTCCTTAATTATTTCTTGACTATTAACCAAGAGATTATTAGTTCTGTTATGAATTTTATAAACAGTTTGTTTAAATTAGTGCAAAAGTGTCAAATTATGCTTGAAAATATAAAGCATCATGCTGAAAAAACCTTCAATTAAAATAGGATTTGTACCTGTATTAAATGCCATGCTTTATATGGTTTTCTTATGGAAAATTGTCAAAATGTTACAATATTACCAAGTGGGCAAAATATTTGGCAACAGTTATGTGTGCTACAATATTGATGTGAAATACTTCAGTAAAAACCATCTAGAAATATAGCCCTGAAACTCCTAACAATTTGAAATAAATGCAAAGGTAGACACCACATATAAGTTTTGATAAAATTCACTAAGGGAGGTGCACTTTTTTCACTATAAAATTTGGTTTTATAAGTGTATAATTTTAATTTACATAGTATTGGAAAAGTTTAATTATTAAAAATCAGTTTCATTTATCACACTCAATGCAGTCAATTGACATATTTTAAAATGGGCTAAATACAAAATGTTAGTTTGCAATGGCCGATACCATTCAAACGGACAAATCAGAGTCAGTCAGCCCACGAGAAGAAAGAATTCTCCCAAATATGATAATTGCAAATGCAGTAGAAAAATATGCAGTTTTTAAATGTCTGGCAATAAACACGAAGCCATTTCCTATTCTAATATTCCTAGTTTGCTGCTCTCAATAAAAAAAAGCGTGCCTTAAAAAAAGCTCACAAGTTATGCATAGTCAATTCATGAAATTAATTCAAATGAGGAACTTGAAACATTGCAAAAAACATTTCTAATTTAGAAATACAAGCTTTTCCCATGAAAAGGTCAGAATCAGTTTAATTTTAGTTTTCTTGTTGACATATTACTGTTAAAAGTTTAAAACTCATTATTTCATAAAACAACAAGATGCTAAAGAATACTAAAAAACTCTTAAATAAATTAGTTCTTGAAATAATGGATGAGGTCAGTTAAAGCGGAAAATGCACTTGTATTTTATGGTATAACTAGTTATTTCAAAGAATCATGGTCCAACTAGAGCAAAATAACAAGTTTATTATATTAAGTTAATTTATCATAAATATATTAAAACAATTAAGTTTCTTAAGTTAAAATAAAAAATATTTAAAATATTAAGTTGACTTGAAGGTTAATTTGTAGTTTACAGCAAAGTCTTGTTTTCCGCCATTTTTTTTTCTTTTCTTGTCGTAACTCAGAATGGCATCGTCAAGTTTTGTTGTCAGGAGATAAACGACTAGAAATAGAGAAATTGTTTTTATGATTTACATTTTCAATGAACAAGAGAAGCAACTAGGTTCCTGCTCCCGCTGCTAGAGAAGCAACAAGATGTCTTTTTAAGTTTAAAAAATTTGCCCGGTACTCATTTCATATGCCACAGGCATCGCAAGGTGATGACACTCAGAGTTGCACCTAGAAAAGATGGTGGAAAACAAGACTACACCATAAACTACAGTTTTATCAACTTGAAAATTAATTCTTTGAGTAATGCAAGCAAAATAGACATAACAATATGCAAAGTTCTAATCTATATTCACTAAGCATAAGTTGAAAGGGAACAGTTCTTTACTTGTCCTTGAAAATACCTATATTCTTATTTTACATTCATTCATTAGCCGATTTACAATTATTCTATACATAACTCGCTATTTTACAGAATAATATATGGATTTATTAATTTATTAAACATTTTAAGAACTTTCACCTACTATTTCAAGAAATAGCTAAGATTTTTATGAAATTTCAATTATGTTCTTTGATGATAACACAAGATAAACTTTGTATTCTAAAAATATTTTATGTTTCTCTTCAGATTAGCACTTTTTCTTGTTTTAAGAACACTTATTCTTAAACCCAAAAATAAATTTTAGCATGTTTTGAATTCTGATGGGATTTTCTTTTTTTTTTTCTGGCTGAAAAGATCCCCCCCCCTTTTTTTAAACTTTTGTGACTGATATTGAAATTTGCAATTCTTGCAACTAGCAAAAATTCTGTTAAACCAATGCAAAAATAAAGAAACAGGGGAAATGAACAAATTTATACAATATCACTTCGATTAAAAAAAAAAAAAAGTACAAATCCACTTACATATTTTCCTTTCACCCATTCAGTTGCAAGAGAACTTGAAGCTATAGCAGCACCACAGCCGAAAGTCTTGAATTTAGCATCAACAATCTTTCCTTCTTCATCAACTTTTATCTGCAAGCACAATCAAATACTAGGTTTAAATGAAATTTTAATCTTAGCAATTGTGAATTAAACGTATGTTTCTTTTTTCTTCCTCATCATAACCAGTTAATATATTTAAATGTATAACATGCTTCAAGATTAGGTTCATATTTAGCATGTAGAGACAAAATATACTTAGTTTTTAACAGCATTAAAAATGGGATTTTAGAAAGTTAAATATAAATTTTAAAAAAAAAAACCATCTTAATATTATTACCTTACTCCTCCCTAAGAATTTAGTTAATAAAAGCTCAGCACAACAGATAGTTATAACCCCCCCCCCCCACTTAAAAAAAAGTTTAGTGGTTTTTATCAATAGTTTTGCTAACTTAAAAGATCAATCAAATGATTATGATAAATAGTAAAAATTATTTTACATATTTCTAGGTCCTCCAGTTGATTTACCGATGTTTAAATAACAGGTTTCTATCACAAAATAATTACAAATTCTAATTGACTGCAATAGTTTGTTGAAATGTTTTTGTGGACATAGTGACTTCTGTCTGAACGACAATGAAATATTCTTGATATGGTTGAATGTTAGTTTTATGAAAACAGGACAAGCAATACAAAAATACATTAGCTGTATTTTCATATCTACATATTACAAATATAAAGAGAACTTTGTTAACTCATTGTGTCACGACATAAATACATATTATAATAACACACTGAACCACCAAATTTTAATAACAACTGGTACAGTTTTTCAACAAGCACATTCAAATCTATATCCAAGACAGATTTGAAACTGAAATAAACTATCAATTGCTTATATTTTAGTAGTTCTCTACTTTAATGTTAAGCATACATATTTAATGACAATCTACGAATAAAAGGAACTTTAGTTTTTACGAAGAATTAAAAGATCACCGACGGCCCACAATTTAGATAATATGCATAGCTTGAAGGTTCCTGGGCCCTGTAATGCTGTAAAAATGGCTTAACACAGATCATCAATAATGCTTGTTAATTATTTAAGTGATAGTTAGATTAATTACAAAGAATAAGAATTTCATAAAGAAGAATAACACCATAGTTGTTAAAGCATATTTGTATCATTCTTAACTAAACTATATGGAAAAACAAATCCAGAGTGATTTACCTGCAACTTCATCACATCACCACATGCTGGGGCTCCAACAAGACCAGTTCCCACAGTTTTATCATTCTTATCAAGGGAGCCAACATTACGAGGATTTTCATAATGATCAACTACCTAAAAAAAACATAACTGTTGGTCTTAGTCAAATTTTTACACTAAAATAAAATAAGAGAAACAGAAGGAAAATAGAACAATATTAAACATTTCTTCTTCCTAAGCAAGCAGTTTGGCAAAAAAAAAAAAAACATTCCTAAAGAATTATAAAATACATAGAAGAAAAAGAAGCTTGCAAATTATAAAAGAGAAAATATCTATATCCTTAACCCGTTAGCGCCCAGCAACCTATTTATAGGACAGTTACATTACACTTCTGTGGCTAAGCCAAATGCATTCCATTGTCACTTTTTTGTCTTGTCTAGCAAGTCAATAGTTACTCCAAAACAATTTTCAACAGGTTTATATATAAAGTCAAACTTTTTAGAACTTGTAAAGGCATTTTTAAATGAATTTCACAGCTAATTAAAATAACTTTTCTTTATTCCAGGATTCATAATTTCATTTCAAAGCCAATTAGGTTATTTTTCCATATTAGATGATAGTTAAAATGCCCATTCCATGACCATATTCGCATGTCGCCACTGAGGTTAAAATCAGAAAAGGGCAGAGTGCAACATGCATGAGTGTTAGGAGAATCCCCGAGATCTTGTGACTTTGGAAGTTAAAGTAGAAATGTAGTTCTCTAGGATTGAAGTAGAAGTAATTAAAAATGAAGTGGCATTAGGAAGAATTAATTTAGAGATGAAAAAGTTAAATCATTAAAAAGTTAGCCAGATTTTGAAGTCGAATTGTTGTCATTTTGAAATTTCCTTTTATTTATTTTTGAGGTAATGCAAGGAGTTAGAAAGTAATTTTTATTTTTTGAAATTTTATTACATTTTTAAAATTTTTAATATCTAAACAAAATTTTTAAAAATGATTTTCTACAGATGTTTTCAATATTTTTTCAAAAAATCTCAGAATTTAATTTTAAACCACCATTATCTCATTCTTGGTATTTTAAAGATAATTTAATAACAATTTATTGAAATTGGTCCTTTAAATTAATATGGGTGTTGATGGGTTATGGAATAAAAATCTACATGTTAATTTATACAGGATAAGGAAAAAGCAGTAGCTAATTTTAAAAATGCATATATGACAAATTATGTTAGCACTTTTCTCTTGGCAACCTTCAAGTATAGACAATCTGGCAATTACTCACTATGATAATCAACTATTCAAAAGGAAGACAATTTCAATATAGTCCTTCAGTTTGTTTCATAAAGATGAGTTTTAAAATAATTAGGTTCAAATAAAGACATACAATCTAGTGTCTCGAGCTGCCAGAAGCCTACAGTAATATTTCTATTAATTTGCACATAAAACCAGTGTGTTATTTACACAAGTTCTATGTTAGTGAAAAATTTTACAATTTTATTTCCTTAACACTGAGTTCTTGACATTTTTCATCCACTGCAACCAGTATCTCTAGGCTTTCAGACTTACACAACTTTTAACATGAACATGTGCCTTTTCTCTTATGCTTTGTGTTTTCCACCATTACTAATAATTACTTTCACATACCCCTAACTGGTCCATCTCCTACCCCTGGAAGTACACATACCACAGATTAAAAACCTCTTAATTAAGCGATTAGAGCAGAAACAGATTAGTTATGGGGCGGGGGGGTGAAATCCTAATTTTTAGGGAGACAGCATCTGTTGCCCAAAAGTAAAGGTAAACTTGTGACTTCCTTAGGAAAATTTCCCAAAAATTTCTGGCAATCATTACTATAATGGATTTATAAAATAACTTACAATTAGTGCATAATTCTCACAAAGATACTTTTTTTTTGAAAAAAATGCAAAAGGCTAGGATTATTTCCAGCTGATTAGACTGAAAGCAATGGTGCTTTAGTACCCAATATTCCAACACAATAATTAAGCGTAATTTTTCCTGATAAATAGTGATACATGGATAACTTCGGATTCTTCAGAGCTTAAAAAAAATCTTTAAAATGTGTGCTGAATATACTGCTCCTGTTTATAAGATGGACAATACTACAACTATTTAAATGAAAGTAAAGACAGTGCAAAATATTTTAAGAACTAGTAAAAGTCTTGCATTTTCATTCTAACTACAAGAACATTCCAGCTTCGGTAACCGAATTCATAACAAAATTACGACACTACATACTGCCTTGGTTTTCTTCATTAAATTCAAAAGATTTCCCACATCCGGAAAAATGACGCACATTCAGAAATTTTCAAATAAACAAGAAGCAAGCTATTTATAATAGAATGAATAGTTATAATTAAATTAGAATAAAATAATTAAATACATAAACGCATATATGGTATATTATTATGGTAGTATGCAAGTGAGTATTTTTAGCATGGAAATAAAATTAATTTACCTTGTGATGATAAAAAGCTTTATCAACAATAGATGAAATAGGAGTCTGAATCCTAGCAACTGGACTCAAACTTCTACTTATGGAAAAAATCATGGACATAATTTTTGTAACTTTTTACTCGAATTCTATCTTATTACGATGTTCCGTTCCTCTGACGAAATCAAGTTGAAGAATGCTTTTAAGCAAAACAATAAATTACCGAGAGAACACAACAAAAACTGTTGCCACTCTCGCCTGAAATACTGGTGACCTCAGTCAAGTTAATGACCGAATTTCGCAATCACCGAATTTACATGGTTAATTTTTTCGAAATGAAATTCTCTATCAATATTCCTTTCAATATTAAGAATTTATAAAACCCATGATAGTTTTAGATACTTTTGATATTAACAGTTTTAAACTTTCGCAATCAAATGGATACAGAAAGATTGCGAAAGATGCATAAAAGCAAATAGTGCTTCCACTTATCGAATTTATAAATTAGAAATTATTTCACTTATTTTCAAAAATAATTGCTAAATAATGAAAATCTTAAAAGCAAATGATAGATAGCGAGGAATTTACAACTAATATTACGCTCACATTTTCCAATGGATTCTTAAGCCGATCATTGATTTGTCCCCCAGGATTCGCACTCTGTACAAACTTTCATTATAATTAGCGCACGTTTTTTTTTTCCGGTAGATAATGAGTGTATTCTCAAAATCCTATCGTAGTTTCAAAGTTGGGCTGAGAGAAAAACTTCCATTAATGTAAGAATATGGCATTTAATTGCAAAATCTGCCATGTGATGTTCCCTCACTTGAAAGATTTGCAACTTTATGAACAGTTTCATACAGGGGGAAGAAAATATAAGTGTGATGTGTGTGAAATATCATTCAAATACAAAAATCATTTTTAAAAAAATCTTGTAATTCATTCAGAAACGAAGCCGTATGTTTGTAAAATATGCAACAAAGAATATCGAACAAATAGCATTAGCAGTACGACACCACCATCTTCATTCAAATGAAAAACCATTATGTGGCAAATCAAACAAGTCATTCAACAACTAAGAGAATGCGTGAAATAATTCATACCAAAAAAAAAAAAAATCCTTGTGTGATTTCTGTAATAAAGCCTGTTTGGAAGTCAGAATTGGCTAGGCATTATCATATTCATACACATGGCAAACCATATTCATATAATACATGCATAGGGTTACCATATGTCCGGATCTTCAAAATGTCCGGATTTACGCCAGCGAATGCGGCAAGAAGGAAATTTGGTTGTATTCCGGAAAATCTCTATATAAAAGGCAAATACCATGACTCACACACTCATCACAAAATCTCCCAAACAACTGAGACTAGAAACTAAATTTGGCAGGTGGTTGCTTTTTGGGTAGTAGGTGCTCACTCAGAAAAGATTTTTTTGAAATTTTAATTATAATTTAAGTTAATTAAAAATTACCTTAAATTTTAACATTTTTCCTCAATAACTCCGGAGCATATTGGCACACAAAAATCAGGTTAACATCATTTTAAAGTTTAAAAAATCAGCTTTTCAATTACACCAATTTTATTTCCATGTGACTTTCTATTTAATTTTAATTAATTTTTAAAAATGTTTTCAAACTCAATTCCCAGCACAGGTGGGCAGAGCAACAGCCTTGCTCACGGTTCCTCAAGGTCAAAGTTCTATTTATAGAACTGGAAAGGGATGGGAGGCTTTGTGAGAGGTTATGATCTAGGGGGAATTGCTACCCATTCATAGTTCACATCATTGGCAGGAAGGTCAGTCGCCCCTTTAGTTTTTAGGGAAAGATTAAATTTTATTTAATTTTAGCTGCCTGAAACTATGAAATACAAAAAAGCAGTAGTGTTTGGGAACTAACTAATTTTTTAAATTAAATTTTTAAATTTCATTCCCTACTCCCAAGGCTTTTAAATGTCAATAAATTTTTTGCCGCCTCACTTTTCAAACTCAATCTGGCATGCACTTGTTCACACGGGCCATCCATTATGTTCGGCTTTCGCAAACATATTCAACGTTAATCATTCTACCTATGAGTGATAGATGAATCGAGTGAGAGTTATTTCAAACACAGTTTTTAAGTTTCTTTAGCTGTGATTCATCATATAGAATTGTATCGCTGGCATTTTTAAATTACTCCTTTATATATTTTACTATCTGTGAAATACAAGAAAATATTCACTTTTTTTATTCATCTTCCCTGGGTTGTCACGGGTGAAACCACGATGGTTAATGCTATAATTAATATAAAATACAAAAAATAAAAATAATTTAAACAAGCAAACCAGCTGGTTGCTGAAGGTGGCTAGTCTATTATATTAGAAAATACTGACGTCATTCTGCCAACGAAAGAAAATCTATAATTTAAGCAATTGGTGCAACCTCCCTTCTACAATCCGTTTGTCGATTTTCAGAAAGAAACGGGAGAAAGATAATGTTATTCCTAGGGGATGCCTCAAAAGGCTAGTTGTAAAATCCCTGATGACCTTCACAGATGGTCAGTCTTGGTGTCCCGTTACACTGTTAATTGGAAACCTGCAATGTGACACTTCATTCACACACTAGAGAAGACCCTACTGAATATATTTCCCTGTTGTGGGTGTTGGGAAAATTTGGGGGGTCATACAGTTGAAAAAAAATGGAGGCATGTCTGAAGACAGGCTCTTTCCCACTAGGACCCGGCGTTCAACAGCTTTAAACAGAAGTGGAGTCAGTAGGTGGTCCGGGGGGGGGGGTAGGACCCTCCTGTCAGGGATGCTTTGCCCCCACATCAGAGCAAATTTTTGTACTCCGTTCACGCAACTGACTATTCAACTAGTATATAATTAAATATCTGGCAAAAACTTGAGAGGGAACCTCTCCTAGTACAGCAGGTCGTGCCCCCCATCAGATGGACTCTAATGCTCCTCCTGGCTTTAAAAACAATAAATTGCTAAACTTTCCTAATTGTGATGTTATGCATAACAGGTACTTAAAGAGTGATACGTCCTGTCCTACAGACGTCAACCAGCATAAAAAAAATAGCAGAATATTGTAGGTGAGATGACCCCATTGGGAGGGAGTAGACAGGCCATTAATCCATACTTCCAATTGCACCCCCGATCGATCTGTTCAGCTGCAATTCATAAATGTAAAAGAATCTAACTGAACAAGGTTAAAGCAAGAAAGGATATTTCAGGAAACTATTCCCACTTCTTTTTGGAGGAATATATTTTTTAGTGTCCCCCACATTTTAACATCATATTTTGTGTTCATTCCATTCTTTGTTGTGCAATTTAGCAGGAAGTTGAGAGTGACCAAATTTTATTTTAACTAGTTTTTTGGGGTGAGTACAAATCAGTACTTTAAAATTTTATTGCTTTCCTTCCATTGATTCATATCTTTAATGTAATTACTTTAATATTATCGCTACTGAGTTTATTTAAAATAATAACTAAATTTTTAAGCTACTACAAAAAATCTGCAGCCCTCTTTTGTAATTATTTTATTTGATAATCTGAACAAACCAGCTTTTTTTGTCCTGCAAATAGAAGCATAAACTTATTTCAATTAGTTGTGTTGAAAAAGTATATGTATTGTGATTTTTAAAATCTTAAACACAATATACACCTTAAAATCTAAACTAAATATAATCTTTATTTTTTAAAGTATATTAATATGGTGTAATTATTTCTAAATAATTTACAAGCTAAAATGCTGTGTAGGATTTCAGTATAACCCACGAGGCTTGAAAGATTGTCTATCCCTGGCATAGGCCATAATTTCTGTGATTGCATATATAATTGATCTCTATAATAATGCATTACAAAAATTCATCAAACAAAGAAGCACATTTCCTTATTTAAATATAATTTTTTTAATTTAAAATACTTTGGAATAAAATACTTAAAAATCAAATTAAATATTAAAACTAAGTAAAAAGAACTAAAAAATGCAGTTTATTCTATTTTTAATCAGTGTAATTTTGATTTACCAAGCATAAATAAAAATTGTATCTTCTTCGCATTCTTAAGTCTTAACTTTCTTTCACTTCCTCAAATTCTGTGCTAGTGTTATGAAAAAGGGTCATTGGTAGGCAGTTAATATAATTTTATGTTGTATTTTGACCCACTAATTAATTATATATTAATAACTAATAATTAGTTATATATTAATAACTATATAATTTAATAATATGTTAATATCCTTCACACACACACACCCCGTGTCCGGATTTCAATGAAAAAAATTATGGTAATCCTATATATGCAGGGCCTGCTACAGGGGCTATTCCCTTTACTTAGTCAGTCAACCTAGTGAGGAAAAGTTAGTACAATCATTGTAAGATAAATGTTTATTTATCTAAGACACATGCATTTTATAAAAATTGTTTTTGGGATGTCTGAGGTCATACTGTTATATTATTTTAAGTTCCTCATTTTTCAAAGTTATGTATTATTTATATAATACTTGTAGTAATTTTCTCAAAAGAGGACTTGAAATGCACATTATCTTTCTTGTTTTCTAGAGAAATTATACAATAAAGTTTATAGGATTATTTAATAGGCATAACAAATTGCAGGAGGATCCAGACAAATAACTATTTGAATAATTTTCAGGAACTCTTAACATTATGTGGACCTTCGATATTTTGCTCTTCAAACTATAAAATAAAATTTTATAGAATTTTAACCTTACTAGCATAAACGTGGATGTCTGAACATTACATTTTCAGTTATAGATGACAGCAAAACATGTATTTTTCAAAAAATCATAGCAAGAATTTTTTCATTTGCTGAACATGGCATCTTCAAAGTGTTCTCGAAAAAATAAGTAATTATTAATTCTTATTGAATTAATTATGATTTAAAAGTTATGAACTTATACATACTTTACTTAGATTATAACTTTCAACTGATGTAAGTTTTAAGTTTTTCTCTTGTACATCAATGTGTATGCAGGTCCACATTTATGTACCTTTGTCTGTTGGTTTCTACCTGTCTGTTGACTATTGGTTCTTCAAACAAAATTTTGTGATTAATTTTGTTTCACTCACATTTTCTGAAAAGGATTTTGAAATTAGCATAAAAAGGCTTAGCATTATTATGGAAAATAATATAAGAATTATAATATATATATTATTAATTTTATTGATATCTGTATTAAATTATTTTATTTACATATATATTTACTCCTAAATAGAATAAGAATAAATGTTTATTTACAATTAAAGTTGGAGTTGATATGGCCCTAGGGGATTACAACCTTTGTTGCTTCAAATCCCATAACCCATCTAATTCAAGATATGGCCCTAGACAATGGCTATGGATTTGTCCCCCCCCCTCCCCCCAAAAAAAGAATATTATTTTTATTTTTGAAGTTTATTTTTTAAAAAGTATCAACTTTTTGTTATTAAAATGGCATTTTTTTTTTAACCTTGGATCCCTGTTCTTCAATTTCTTGGTTCATTTAGAATTAAAAATTTATGATTATTGAAGAATTATTTAAAATTAATTTATTTGCTTATAATTCTTTTGTTCTTTTATACTAAAAGTTATTATTGACTCAAGTTTATATTAAGGCATGATATTGGCTATATAAAGCCAAGACTATGGGCTTTATATTTAATTTTGCGGATTTCCATTAATTTTTATGTCCAAAAGAAATAGAAGAACTTCTCCAAAATAGTGATCAATCAGATGTTTCTGATGATGGTCAGCCTACATTTGTCAATGAGGAAGATAATGATACAACTGAATCATCAGTAGATGATGATGATATAATTGAAAGTACCTGCAATGACACTATTACAAAAATAAAGAACTACTGGGAAGAAAAAAGACTTGTGTGGAAAAAGAAAAAGCATGAATTTCTTTCTATTAAACATATTGCATAACCTTTGCTGATTATTATTTATTTTTAACATATATTTTAAGTATAAAAGTAATTATTACTATTTTAGTTCCTAAAAAAATTTAATATACATACTCAAAAAAATAATTGGAAGACATTTTATAATTAACCTGGGCAACTAAACAACTTTTAGTAGGTTCACAATAAATTTGTATTTTAAAATTTTAGTATGCCATTTTCTTGTTACTTTTATTACAGGATGGCTGAGAGAATATCATGCTTTCAGGGTGACTTGTCTGATATTTCAGAGCGTCTAACACCTTTGGTTTCATTTTTTGAATATTTAAATGTGGAATTTTTTGAAGAAGTGACTGCCCAGACAAATTTATATTCAGCAAAATCTTAAATCTGTGAACACTAATGTAAATTAAATTATTCGACTTGTGGGTCTACGTATTTGCATGGACACTCTAAAATTTCCTCAAGCTAAATTATATTGGTTATGGAATTGTAGTTTAGATTGCTTTTGTGAACCAATAAACAAGAGTCAGATATTTTACTTTATGCCAAAATCTACATTTTGTTGATAACTTAGCACCTCATAATTACTCTGATAAATTGTGGAAGGTGCAACCATTTTTGAATGCCAACAAGGAAAAATGTTTGTGGTTGCCTTGTTCAAAGCAGATTTCCTTAGATGGAAAAGTGATTCCTGTAACAGAACATTGCCATGTCCGACAGTATGTGCCAAATAAGCTGAATCCTGTAGTACTAAAAATTTTGTCCTGTTTGCATGTGATGGCTAAGTTTTGGCTTTCATAATTTATGATGGAAAAATTTGCATTTCTTCAGAAGATAAGCCCCATTATGGATTAGGTGGGGTGTTGTAAAGCTACTTTCTGCTACTATACTTCAGGATGCTACATATGTTTTGTATACCGATAGGTATTTAAGGACATTATGCTCAAAATATCTATTAGAAAACACTATTTATATGGAGGCACTTTCAATAATAATAGGCTTTCTAGTGCACAAAACAAATAAAAAACTGAGACAGAATTAAATATAGGTGAATGGGATGAGGTGACCCAAAGTGACAAGAAAATCTGCATTGTAAAATGGAAGGATAATAAAAGTTTTACACTTTTATCTATTTGTATTGGAAGCAAATCAAGCAATTGGAAGCAAATGGTAGAAACAAGGAAAAAAAATTGATGTTCCTCAACCTGCAAGAGTAAAAGCTTACAACTCATCTATAGGAGGAATTGATCTTTGTGATCAATATCTGGCCTACTATTGATCTGCAATGCAGACTAAGAAATGGCCAGTTAGAGTCTCCATTCATTTTGTTAACTTGGCTATTTCCGATTGTTGGGTTATATATATGAAGTATCATAAGGTAAATCAACTAAAAGGTGTGAAATCCCTCATAGAATATAGAATGATAATTGACTTGGCTCTTTGCAAGTATGAAGGCAATATCTCAAGTCTTCAAGGCAATATCCCTGTCTTCCCTCAAAGAGGGAAGACAGGCTCTCTAAAAGTACAGATGATGAAGAAGAGCTGCAAAGTAAGCAGTGAAAGGTAGTTTCTCTGCCAATGAAAGATGTATACACAGATAGTGTTAATCATTTCCCTTGGTTTATGGATGATAAAATGCATCTGAATGCAGAATGCCAGGCTGCAAACTGAGAAGAAGAGTCATTTTCACTAAATGTAATATGCATCTATGTGTTTTGAAAAAAAAAAAGCTTTTTTTTGGGAAATGCCTTAAAAATTTAATAATAAAAAGTGCCTGTTCTGAATTTATATTAAATGTCTTGTCTTTATTTTACATTTTAAACTAATAGATGATTTAAATATCAACATCCAAATGATTTAGATACGTGGTTATATATCCTTTTGAATCCTAATGTAATGACTTAGAAATTTTCCCATCTTTAAAATAAATCCTTTTTAACCGCAGTTAATTTTTAACTACAAACGAATTACTTCTGCTTCAGTCGTATGATAAAAGCACTTCTATACAACTTAGACTTGCAAAAGTAGCATTGTTTCTAAGGCCTCAAATTAGGGACTTTTCTTGTTTCAGTACTATTTAAGCCGCTGCTATGTTTCAACTTCCTCATTCACTATGTAATTTTTCTGAAGCAAGACGTACGCTTTGCGCGTAAGATTCCTGTCATGGCCATGAGTGAATTTCTAACTATTTAATCTTTTAAATAATATCTTTACCCTATCTGATCAAAGCATGTCTGAAGTTTAAATAAACTGTTATTTGTTCTAGAAGCCTGCACCTTCATTGGATATGTCAGTTTCACATCATCAACTGAAATAACCTTACATATATGTATATACTTTACTTAGTATAAGTATATTAGAGGCTTAAAATATCTAGCCCCCTAATATACTTGTGGGAAAAAAAATTATTTTTCAACACAGAAAATAAACATATGAAATCAGTCAATATTTTTTCAATTAGGTTTCTTAATTTCAGGTTTGAAGATGATGAAAACAGATAATGCAGCTTTCATTGTTATCAATTACCAATACAGTTCACTCATTGTTGTGCATTAAATGGCATGAGTGCAGTATTCTTCCCTTGCTCTCTAGAAAACAAGTTTACTCCTGTGAAATTCCATGTAGCTCAACATTCTTCCACCCTGTTAAAAGTTAATGGGAACTGCCACTGGTAATCTTTGCAGCAAATCATACAAAATCGAGACAACACTGATGATTTCCCCTTGCAGACTTTATCTGTGAAGTACTTTAAACATCCTGTTCTGTCACTACCCTATCATATTGTTCCACCATACTTATTGTTGCATTCATTGTATGCTGCAATACCTGTGTGCATACTGTCTGCTTGTGTTGCCATTGACCATAATAATAAAATAGTACTTTTCCATTAACATATCAGCAGTTTCCACTAAAGAGAAATGCTGTAATTGAATGTAATTTTTCTGTTAGCACAACAGTTGCCAATATATACAATAGTGTGCTAAGTAACCGTGGTTGTATGTTTTGCAATGGTGCTAAGTAACTGTGATTGTATGTTTTGCGATGAAAGGATGCTATATTTGGTGTATATCTTAGTAATCTTTGCTAACACAGAAGTAAAAAGAAAATTTATGTTTAAATTAAAGCAAATGAGATATTTTAAATCTGTTTTATTTCACTTTTTTTCTCCAATTGAGAAAAAAAATAATTTTCTGAAATCATAACTCTGGAAGCAATATATATACCAATTGAACATAGTTAAAAAAAAAAGCATTGACAATAGACTGAAGATTTTTTACTACTGCAAAGCAAATGTTAGTGTTTTTTTTTTTAAATAAAGGCAATTTAAAATTTTACATTGAAACTGTTGATCAGAATTATTTTGCAACATAAATATTGATATTATGATTATTGTACATTTAGATATTTTTAAAGTCAAAATGAAAGCAAAGTAACATTATTATATGCCACAGTGTTCTTTGAGTAAGAATACAATGTATAGATAACATTAATCTAAATACTAAAGGAAATGTCCCTAATAGCACAAGATGCTTTAAAATATTGTTATAATATCTTCACAATGGTTTGATATTCTGAATGCATTTCTTGAACTGCATTCGGAATATCAAACAACGTCAATTAGATATCGTAGAATATCTTGAGCTAATAGGGATTGGATCAACAAAAGCAAACAGAGCCATTACATGTAGATGACTGCTCTCTGTGTTTTATATATTTAGATACCAGCTGCCTTTGATAATTAGCTGGTTCACTGGGAATATTGGTTGTGTTTAATTTCAGTCAAATCTGTTATGCATAATGGATGTTCATGGTTGCATCAACAAACTATTAGTAAACATCAAATTGTGGTAGACATTTAAGCTATGCTATTTTAGTAGTCTTACACCTGTTCTGTTCATTGTGTATATGACTTTCTCTAATGGAGTCAAGGCATATGATGTCACAATTACTTGAAAAATGCAACTGTTTATGTCATCTAACATCTAATTGCATATTTTCTTACATGCTACTGTAACTTCATTTTCTTATTCCTTATATAAAATGAACACTGAACTCCCACAATAAAATAGTGTGGTGCATTTTACTTGTATCATATCAGTGCATCTAACAGCATGTTAGCTGAATTGAAAAAAGATGACAAAAAATAATAAGTACAATCTTTCAGCTTATCAGATATATTACTTACTCGCTTAAGAGTACTTTGTTTATAGATATCACAAAATATTGGAAAGAAAAAATTTGGTGAAATAAAAAAAAGAAAGTTATTCATTATTATCAAAGAATATGAACAGATACACAGAGCCTTCTATCCTTAGCTATCAACCGTGGATCAAAACATGATAAAATATTTTTAGAAGCAATGAAAAGAGTTTAAATTTCATAAGCAACAATGAAAAGTATTGTTGCTAATTATGCATAAAAATGTTTAAAAATTGTCAAATTAAGGAGAATGTTTGCTTTACAACTAAATGGGTATCATTAGGAAGATAATTTTTAATTTTAAGATAGTGTGAAAATCATTTTTGTATGAAAATATTTATGGAAGTTATTAACAAAAAATACCAAAAGTTTGTTCACTTTTAAATTAATTGAAATTTAATAAATCATTCATAGGTACAAATTCCTATCCTCTAAATTATGCTTGTGCCAAATTTGGTAGCTCTAGATCTAATACTCTGTCCTTTGTAGAGATGTACATTCACTTTTATTAATATAAATTATTGAAAGTGAATTTTCTACCAAATAAATCTTTAAGAAATTAACTTTTTAATATTAATAAGAAACTAATTCCCCTGCTTTATGCAGAAAAGCATTTTTTATTAGGTTTTGGGATATACCTTCTAATAGAGTTAACAAAACAAAACTGATTTTAGGTGAAAATCTGCATTTTGTTCTGGGTAAGTGTAGAAATAACCATGTAAATAAAGTGCTAATACTCAAATATTACAGTGAAAATGAAATATTAGTGCACTTATATAAATTGTTATTTTTATATTATTACACTAAATATATTATTACAATATCTTTTTGTGGTATATGAATTCATTGTGGCTTAAGACTTAGTACTATTTTCATTTATTTCTTTTTTTCATCCTTTATAAATGATCTTAAATACCAGCTCTATGAAGCTCAAAGTCTTTGAAAGTAGTTGTGACTCAGACTTGCATAAAAAAAGAAGCTATATTTGAACTATTAACTGTATATCTAATTAATCAATTTATTGTTATTGATGGCCACATTTTTAAAAAAAATAATGTGCAGCATCCATAATTCTTTAATTAATAGTGTTCATGGTATAATTCTTTTTTTAAAAAACTATCAATAAAAATCATAGCATGTTGGACTATCTACCATTTTAACAGATCCAACCTCTGTAGAGACAATCTCCTCCTCCAATTTATGTTATCTATAGACCTTGAGCCAGTTAATGACCAAGCATCATATGTACATACTGCTGTCTCCATTTCAGCAGATATCTTTCAAACTCTATGTCAAATTGAACATAGGATCCTAGGAATCTTGAGCTTCAGGTCCTCATCAGAACTTTTGTTAGTAAATTTCTTGAATTAATAAAGAACTCAAATAGGTAAGACTTATGTTTGACTACTGCTTCATGAACATTACCCTAAGGTTTCAACCTGTAATTTATAGACTTTGTGCTAATAGAACTCAAAATGCGTAAATGAAAGCAGTATTATGGAATACTTGTTTTTCTTGCTAAATTTTGTTATTGTTTAGTTTTTGCCATCATAAAATACACACACCAACACTTTCAAAATGGATTAATTTTAGAGCAGGAGTCAAATTGACACCATATTTCCATTGAAAGGTTCCAGCAATATTTCCATTCCATAGTTAAGGATTTCCTCATCAGTGATTTAAAACTATCTGAAATTCTTAAAATTATTGAAAAATTCACAAAAAATATGTTACATGTACATACCAATTAGGGATGTAACAAATATTCGGCAACTATTCAGCCCTTTTGCCGGATATTCGGTCTGGCCAAATACTAAACAGATAATACAATATCAAGACAACGATTTTTAAAAAAATGTGCTTTTATATATATTTCACAAAGAATATTGTGCAGAATTACACTTCAGTATATTTATTATCAAAAAAAACCTCCTAACATTTACTCAATTTTAAGTAAATTTGGTGCATTTAATAATTATTCACATCATTTATCATTGTTTAAGCCTGAAATTATTTTGAAAGAACAATAAATTATCAGCATTTTCAGGAAAAAGTACGATTCGTTTCGTCTCTTATATAGTACCTAGATTCAGAAAATAAATTATCGGTAAATGGAAAAAAAGATAACATTCCAGTGGAATCTTACCCTTTTCTCCAATTACCCATTCAGATGTTCACTATATATTGCACTTGCACGAGCTGTTTTCTTGCTTAATTTGCAAATCTTGGACATTTTTCCATCAATTAAGTGGACATTCCAAACCAGCTATTAGAAGGTCTTTATCAAAATAGCAATTTACTTCTAATAATTTTAATTTATCCAATTAATTTTCTTCTGTGTTTGTCATTGTCATGTTCTGCAATGATGACTTTTATTTTTATGAAGCAATCCCAAAATGAAGAGGATTTCTCATTTCATATGATCGGAATTAAAATAGTTTCAACTACTAGGAAAATGCATCAAGATGTTAATATTTTTTTTAATGTACAAATAATAAATACAGTAAAAGCTTAACTAACCGGCATGCTCGGGAAACGACGATTTCCGGATACCTGAAAAGTCCGGATAGTTGCTTGTGACTGGAGACTTTTTTTTAAGATTTTTTCGGCCAAATAATTTGTTTTTGTCATTTTGAAATGTGCATTAAATATAATTTTTTAAATACTTCTGTATCTTCCATAACATTGTATCTAAAAAACATATGAAGATTTTAATTTAACATTGATGATAAAAAAAAGTATGATCTGTAGCCGAATTTTTACCATAAATATATAGATTGTAAAAATATAAACATATAAAAATAGCCGACGGAACTGAAAAATATTGTACTCAGCAAGCATAATAAAATTCTTTTAAGTGATCATAAACAAATACCAGATTGAATATCAAAACTAATTATCTTTTAAAAAATCGCAAGGGTTATTGCACAATACGCGCGCCTCCAATTCTCCCGCACATGATATTACGTAATCGGAATTAACATCTGCTGGTATTCGGAGAGTAAATAAATGAAGGAAAAGAAAAAAGAGACTTACCAATCTGGAGTAACCCAATTAGCTTTTTTTTTTAACCCTTTCCTTTACCTTTTTTTGGTTGCTGATTTCGTTTTTAGGTCTCGTTTTTCGGCGAAAGGCGTGCGCGCGGATGTAAAAATTTTAGAAAAACTCATTTTCTAATTTTTCCGGTTAGTTGAGCTTTCCGGATACTTGAATGCCAGATAATCGAGAATTTACTGTAATCAATTTCATTAATCTTTAATTTTTTTACTTAAAATTTGAAAAATATTTTATTTACAATCAAAAATGAAATGTTTTTTAAAAGTGGATTAAACTCTCCATAGATTAGTATACCTTTTTGCTTGACGGATAAATAGAGATAAAACAGCTAGACCAGCGAGCATACATCTCAAAATACTTTTACAATTACTAAAAAGTGGATATTCATCTGACGAATATTCGCCCAAATCACTATTCTTGTTACATCCGTAATATTAATGTCACCACATACCAGAGTTTCTGAACTTTTCAATAAAATTTTGAAAAACTTTAACTGCAACTCCCACACTTCAAAATGTATTTAATTTTTTATGATATTACTATAAATCCAGACTTAAGCAAAATAAGTCTTACTCATCATTTATATAAAGCATAATTTCAAGCTACATTTTAGATCTAAAAGCAAAATTTTGGAGACAAAAATAGTTAGCTCAATGTTTACTTTTTCTGTTAGATGAGCTTTATTAACTAAAAAATACATATTTCTTCCTTCAGATAAGCAATTTTAAGAACAGTTGTTTTGTCCCTGAAAATTAAAACTTCACCCAGCCATGAATTCCGAGAGTTCTTTGTAGCTAATGAAATTCATAATACAGAGGAAGGAGCTTTTAGTGATCACTTTAGGACAAAGCCAAATTGACCACTATATCTGAATGATCAATACATCCAAAATGCCTCAAAAATAAAACTAATCTATAAGTGTACAAGGATCAGAGGCTTGGCGAATGGGAAGCCACTCTTCAGGAACGCTTTAGGGCCAAACATTAGTATGTTCTATACTAGAGCTAATTTTAACATTAGAAAGAACATTAATACTTCTTTGATTCAAAATGATTGATTTTTCTTTGTCTTTAACTTGGTTGCTGGCTACTAATGAAGCTATCCAATTAACACTCTGATTATGAAAGAACTGCTTTTTCCTCCAAAAAATATAAAACAAGTATGTATTTGTATACCAAATGCAACACAGCTTAATGGTTAAAGGAAAATAACCCAATTCCTTGTTAATTAACTAAAATAGCCAATATGTTTCTAGAGGAGAAAAACAATTTAATACTACATCTTGCTGAAGTGCCTGGGAAAACGTACCATATACCTCTACTTATCCCAAAATCAATTTGGATTCCATCAGACTTGGAAATAAATTTTGAAGTAATTCTCAAAATAAAATATAGCTCTAAGTGAATCAAACTTTATTAAAGAATATGTAGGTCTACTTTAATATTCCAAATTAAAACTTTTTAATTAACTGTGGGTTAATGTCTGTCCGCCATGAGAACTATCGCTGCCAAATTGTCTAGTTTACAGTGGTATCTATAGAAACAGGTTATCATAGGACCCCTAGTAGGTAGAAGTTCATTCAAATATGTTCCACCACAAATTGGCGCCAAGAATAAAAAAACTCCGACTTCCGTTGGATTCCTCCTGTTCTAAATGGACCTGCCCTAGCATAATCAGTTGCTTTAGCAACCGCCATAAACTAGACAATTTGGCGGCGGCAGTAACATCAGCTTTTCTGCATTACTCATTAGGGATGTAACGAATATTCGGCCCTTTTGCCAAATAGTATGCAGATATTCGGCCAAATATATACAGGTTAATAATATTTTTTTAAATATGCATAAATGCTCATTTAACAAAGAATATTACAAATTACATTTTCAATACATTTATGATCAAAAAATCTCCTACTATTTACCAAATTTTAAGTTGCATTTATTAGTTACATATAATTTTATCATCACAAAGCCCAAAATTATTATGCAAGAACAATAATTTTTCAGGAGCAAGTCCATTTTGAAAGGTTTCATATGTGTATAATATCAACTACGGATACAGCGAATATTAAGTATGAGGCCTATTTGGCTCTTTCCCGAATATTCTGTCTGGCCGATTGCTAAACAGATATTCAGCAGAATAAAATGTCTTTAAAAAATGCTGTTTTAAATATATTTAATAAAGAATATTGCACAATTACATTCTGGTACATTATAAAAAAAATCTAACATTTATCCAATTTTAAGTTGCATAGTACATAGGTGTTTTTAATAATGTTGCATATCATTTATAGAAGTCTGTTCTATAATGGTTTCTTATATATTACCAGCTTCAGAAATAAACGGATATATTGCTTGCAGGTGCTGAAAGATATTTTCTTACAAAGTTTGTGGACTTTGGAAATTTTTTCAATTTCTTTCCACCAATTAAGTGGAAACTCCATCCTGCCTATTAGAAATTCTTTATCAAAATAGGAATTTACTTCTAGTAATTTAAATTTATCCATTCAATTTTCTTCTGTGTTTGTCATTGTAATGATGACTTTTATTTCTTTGAAGCAATCCCAAAATGGAGTTTTTCATTTCTTATTATTAGAATTAAGGCATTTAAAATATTACAAATAAATATAAACAAATTAAATTTTTTTTTCAATATACAAATAATAAAAACTCGATTTTATTTACTTTTAAATTTTGTTTCATTTGAAAATATTTCATTTACAATCAAAAGTGAAATGTTTTTAAAAATTTGGCCGAATATTCGGCCAAATCACTATTTGTTACATCCCTATTACTCATCTCTCACTGTACTGGGATAATCAGTTTAAGTATATTTTCTCATCAAAAATTAAAGAGCAGATACAACTTGCACAACATTCTAGATTAGTTTCTCTGATAAATGACCGATTTCATAACTCCTTCAGTAAAACCTTTTCTAGTTGCTATGATTGCCATTATCTAACAAAATAGGAATTTGGAAGGAAAATGCTTTATATAATGGCAAAATTTAAGTTCCCAACAAGCCAATGGGGACGCATCCTTTAGCGCAGCATCAATCTCCGATTTTTTAAAAAATTGCCTTTTTATTTAAGCTGCTAGTCAGGTTATTTATGATAAAATCAATAGTTTTATCAAACTTAAAATAAAATTTAAAGATAAAACAACATAAAAAATAATGCATTTATTGATAATAATCCAATGAAAATTTTTAAGTATGGATAATAAATCTGGAGATCTCATATTATGGTAGTCAAGAAAGTATCGAACACTTTCTAAACAAAATTTACAAAGGTGTCATGTTTTCAATAATGATTCTCACTCAATATTTGTTAATGATACCAATTCAATAGTTGTTACAGAGCACATATTTGAATTTTGTTAAAAGATAATTTGATATAAATTAATAGCTTCAAAATAAGCATTAAATACTATCAGGCTTCTAAGCTGCATCTGCACAGACAACTCAGAATTACATAAACTAACTATTAATGACTGAATATAGTTTTTAACAATTCACCCAGAAGAGTCGAATACAACAGATATAAAATTAAAGACTCAAATAACAATTCTGTTCTGAAGCAAGCTTGATAAAAATAAAAATCAAGTCAAGATAATATCAAATCAAGTTATGTCATATTTAAAATATGAATAAAACTAGATTGTTGATGATTTACAAAGTCATCTCAGAGTTTCTGCCAAAAATCTGGAACAGATAAGTACAAAATATTCAAGTAAAATCTACTTTCTGTAAAAAATAATACATGAAATAACCGAAACCGATATCAAAAGAAAACAGATTTGTGTGTCGAGATAGGAAAAATTAAATCAAATAGAAGCAAAAAGATCCTTGAAGTAAAGATGTTTATTTATTTATAAAAGAAATTCAGGAATATTTATCAATTATTTTATACTGTTAATCCAATTAATACTCAACATCAAAGTCATAGTAAGGAGGATCAAAGGTCTGCACTCGAACATATCCGTCTTCTCCACCGCTGCTGTAACTTTTACCATCTGGATGAAAAGCAACACTGTTGATGGGTCCAAAGTGACCTGTTAATCGAGCAAATTCTTCTTCAAACACCAAATGAAAGAATCTGGCATAGAATTTACCAGCTCTTGTTGAAGTTGTTGTTACATCCATAGCTTCTTGACCACCACCCAAAACGACATGGTCTCGGATAGGCGATATAGCAGCAGAATTGACAGGACGTTCCGTCTTGTATGTCTTCAGCAAATCCATTGTTTTGGTGTCAAACAGCTTAGCAGTGTGATCCTTTGATGCAGTGACGAACATGGTTTGATCTTTGTAGTACTGAATGTCATTGATGACATCACGATGTTCCTGCTTTGATGCAAACCTTTGCAAAGATTTCAAATCATACTTACAAAGGGCACCATTATCAAGCCCCGTAAGTAGATATTCATCCAATGGACCCCACACGGAACTTGTCACTTTGTGACCTGGTACAGGTATGGAACATATTTGTCCATTGCCGCTCATCTGTGATGGGTCCAGAATGTCAACAACTTTGATCTCGCATTGTTTTCCCATAGATTTATCAGTGGAATACATTAAAATTTTTCCAGAATACGAAAAATTGCAAGTACGTACCGACGTATCAGTGTCGATCATAGTCAAACATTTTCCCGTTTCAAGATCCCATAGGCCGGCTTTAGCATCAGCTGCTCCAGTGGCAACTTTAGTTGAATCCCAGTTGACATCTATGCACCAAACTGCACCATTGTGGCCATCAAATGTCCCAAGCCTTTCACCGTTGATGGAAAACCAGACATTTGGAGTAGGATCTTTAGAACATGAGAAGAGTAAATCCCCTTCCCTATTATATTTAATTTGCGTGATGGCCCTTTCATGACCATGCAACATAAGCGGCCGCATTTTTATTGATGGCTAACAGATCTTACAGAACAAATTAATCAATATGTTGAAAAAATTTCATCGGAAATCCATCAACGTGCAGCCAAATGCGAAAGGTACCGGTTACAGTCGAAGTTCATAAAAATCTTTAAAAGTTTTTTTTTTTTAAATCTTTGTGATGTTTTAAGGAATAGATAAAATTGAAATGACATAATAAGATCTATCAAATCCAAAATTTGTATACTTTTATTATTTTATGCCTTTCTGGATTACCGTAATACGATAGTAATAAAAGTGAGCTATACTCTGCAAAAAGTTTCCAAAACAACTCATGATAAAGGTATATGATGACTTTTTTTTATATTTCTTCTGTAGAATGACTGCAAGAAAAATTTATTTAAAAAATTTTAATTGGGACTGCATTTAACTATTAATTGATTTTAAGTATTTTCTCAAAAATTAGCAACGACAGAAATGAACTTCTAAACTCACCTTGATACGATAGGCAAATGAATATAAATATGTGCGAAAAATCGCTCATCGCAACTTAAAATAGTGAATAAAAAATTTCATTAATCGGGTTGGATAGATTTTAAACCAAACTTTTTTTCAACTCAAATTCGAACTAGTAAATGAGTATTTTAATTAAAAGAGCAAATTTTAATTTGACGCTCCGCATCGACGTGTTACTTCGCAACAATTCCGTTTCTTTTTTCCGTATAGATAACATTATCTATGTGCGCAACCCACAACCTGTTAAGAAACCACGTAAAAATATCATTTGATACATTAAAAAAAAACAATTTTTTTAAGATGCACGAGGAAATATATCTGTTAGTTGTTCCTTTTTTTTTTAATTTGTATGTTTGGCGAAATTGGTACAGTAAAACTTGGCTAATGGTAATTTGAATTTTCTCTTTGGTATCTTAAATTTTGTATTTACAAAATATTAATATATTTTCTATAATTTGAATTTATTTTGGTCAGTTGCAAGTCAAAACTACAAATCGTAAAAAAAAATTGTTTTTATTTCAGAATTGTTTTTGTTGGCTAGATACATCTGTCCCACTGTGTACGCACTAGGTCTATTAAATTTTACATGGGAAAAAAGTTATATAAAGTTCTACCCATAAAAAAACCTTTGAACAACTTGGGGAGGGGGGGAATTGTACTGTTTATTTTGTTCATTGTGCAACTGTGTGATATAGCTTCAGAAGTGGTCATTGCCATTTATCACAAATGCAATTTTTTCAAAGATTTAAGTCTGTTTGAACCTCATCATACCTCACCATCATAAGTCCATACTGAAACACATTGCTGAAATGCTATACAGTTTTTTTTAAAATATCATTTTGATGACAGGAAATCCATTTTTCCCAGGATTTTCTTCTTTTTTTTTTTTTGGAGATGACCATTTTTGCAGCTACACAATGCAGTAACTTGAACTTAGTGTTAATTCAAAGTTGTGTACTGTTCATTTATTACATTTGTCTACTTATTTATTAAAATTAAAATTATTATTACTTTATTTATTAAAATTGTTTACCGTTTAATTATTTATTATGCATTTTTGATTGACACTAATAAATATTAAAAATAAATCATTACCGCCATTTTTTGTTTAAAGATTGTTGTTTTGTCTTCATGAACTGATTTTTAGACTTCCCAGTTTTATGTAATTCAAATTTTAAGATAAATCAAATTTTTACTGCATTCCCTTCAGCTACAAATTTGTGAAGTTCCGCTTTAATTCTAATTTTTTTTACATAATGTATAGTGTTTTATGATTATAAAATATAAATTATATCATATTCAGTTTTGTTAATCAGTAAGTTGAATCGCAAATTTTAATACTGAATTAATCCCATTCATTGTTCTTTGCAAACATGAGTTTGACATTTTATACAAGAGCATATATTTGCGTTATAACTATTTAGTCATCAATGATCAAGCATAGCAGTTGTACTTGCCATTTACATATTGTGTCTTTGCATATGACATGTCGGAACTTTATAAAAGATGCAATGCATTGTTTTCTCAAAAACTATAATTGATGTTTTAATAGTTCTAAAATGTAGTATCATAACTAAGCAGACGTGCTGATACATAGTACAGAACAGAAGCAATGTTTTTTAAATTATATTGATTAACGTTCAAATTTTATTTGATTGAAAAATGAATGCATACAAAGAGTTCATGATTCATGAGCCTCATTTGGCCATGTCATGCCATACAAAGAATATCTGAAAAGCTTGTTAGAAAATTAATAAAATATACATTGTATGGCAGTGGTGGACTGGGTCTGAAAATTGCAGTTGCCTGCAGTCAATGGGGGCCCACTCATATAAAAAATGATAGGTATCATTTATTTATATATATATTATTGATTATAAATATAATAATCAATAAATGGGCATGATATATAAGTTATTATATATTATTATTATCTAAAAATCTGTTATATACAGTAAAAGCTTAACTAACAGGCATGCTCGGGAAACTCCAATTTCCGGATAGTTGAGTGTGATGGGAAAAATGGGGGTAGATTGATCCAAATGCAAAAAAAAATTTATGATTGAATTTTAAATAATTTTTGGTGGGTAGTATATTGTAATTTTGAATTAATTTATTTTCGAATTTTTCAAACTGAAATTATATAGTCTCCTGTATCAATTTCATAATTTTAAAGAATACTTGTTATTATAAAAGATTAAATACTCAAAGTATGAACTGTGTTACGTCAGTGCATTAATCGTAAGTCAGGGAAGCATTTGAGTTTATAATGTCTAGTCATTGTTGAGTTTACAATATAGTCATAATTACTCTGCATCCAAATCTCATCTAACAATTCCTTCTAAGTGAGAAAATATTCAGAGAATCCCAAGAACTCTTCAGACAAGTTTCTTAATCTGTCCTTTACTTTAGCTAGAAAACAGAATTCACTAATATATTGATCATACAGTCACAATAATATCATTACAAATATGCTGATATCTCAAAATTCGAATATTGCAGAAACATCCAAATTCTGCTCACTTTTTAATGAAAATTAACAAACTTTAGGATATAAAAGTTGGAAGTAATTCTCCTCTTGTTTGAGAGAGACATGCAAATTTAATATTAAAATTGCAAAACTGTAAATTTTATAAAAAAGATAAACCTTACACATGTATAGAACTCAAAATTTTATACTAAATCAATTTCTGCAAACAGACAGTAAAAAACAAGAAAATTATCTATGGAGCTGATTTTAGTTTTTTAACAATAATAAATCTACATGAAGTACCATGTGTTATTTCTATTTTTTTTTTACTGATCTTGCTTTGTATGCAAAATGTCTACAACTGATAAATAGAGAAAAGTTGTGATGGCTGGTTGATCTGTTGATGTCAACAGTCCATTGAGCCACCAAAATTGGTAAAAAAATACTGTAGAGGGTGACACCTTGAAGAGCTTTTTAAATTTAATTAATTAAATGTGCTAAAATTTAATTTTTTTTGCATAACTTCAAAAAATATAATCCCATAACTATAATTTTTACACATTATTTATTTTCAAAATATATTTGCTAGATGCCAGTTTAGTTAGGTGCAATTTATTCCAATTTAGTAATTTTTTAACAAAATTTGAAACACAATTTTAAAATACTTTGAATATTGTAATGAAAGTCAATCAACTCACATCTTCAAATCAATAATCTAATATTTGTCTTCTGATAAGTAAAGGCATGATATAAAATTTATTTTGATCTTTGCAAATAGCTCCTTTGTACAGTAAAAGCTTAACTAACCTCATGCTCGTGGAAACTACTCGCGATACCTGAAAAGTCCGATAGTTGATGACGGGAAAATTGGGAGGGTAGATTGTAGCCTTTTTTTTAAAGATTTTTCGATTCAAATAATTTTTTACTTTTAAAATCATTAAATATAATTTTTATGAGAATGATTTCCATAACATTGTATTTATTAAAACAAGTTAAGATTTTAATTTAACATTGATGATAAAATTTTTTAAAAGTATGATCTGTAATCAATTTTACCGAATATGTAGATTAAAATATAAACATAAAAATAACCGATAAACTAAAAAATATTCCCCATTCATGCAGGCAAAAAACTTTAAGGATCAAACAAACTTGTGATTGAATATCAAAAATTAATTATCTTTTAGAAGACTATATAGATACGCAATACGTACCCTCCATCCTCCCGACATCAATATGAATCGGAATCAACATCTGCCGGTGCTGAGAGGAATAATAAAGGAAAAAGAATTACTAATCTGGAGTAAGCTTTCCCAAGAGTTTTTTTCTTTTTTTTTTTTGATTCGATCTTTTTTTATTTTCACTTTAACCTCCTCCCCTGCAAAACAAGTCTGTGTAAATCACAGTACTGTACATTTTTTTTTTCTTCCACGCCCGTATGGAATCTAACGCTGTCATCTAGAAACAAATTTTAGCGATTAAGATGCGACGCGCAGATGTGTAAAATTTTAGAAAACTCATTTTCTAATTTTTTCCCGTTAGTTGAGCTCGTGATACTTCGAAATGCAGATGTGGAGTTTACTGAATAAATTGTATCTCATTTTCGTTGTTTCACCAGTTTTATCCTTTTTTTTTTTCTTTCTTTGTTTCCAAAATAAATTACGTTGACCTATTTATTATATTATTTTAATAGATTGAGCTTTATTTACTTTCTTTTAGAATGATCTTAAAACCATCTTACCACTTACTGTAAGAAAATTTTTCTGAGATTATGTTATTCATTTGTGTTTAATTATTTTAAATTCCCACCCATAATTAGACTAATAAAGTATAATAATTGAAAATTAAATTAAATTATGCTGTTGACCTAAATATATATATAAAAAACTTCATTGAATCAGGATTTTAGACTTTTGTTTGTTAAATGTAAGGACCTAAGTCATTAATTCTCATTAGATGGAGACATACTGCATCAAAATTAGTTCAAATACTAATACATTCTTCTGTCCCTCCACACCTTAACTATTCATTTCTTTGTCTTTTCTACAATTAATGGTTTCACTAGAATTTAAATAGTTGGTAAAAGTTTAGTTAATTTAAAAGTTTAGCATAAATAAATTATTATATTAATAGATAAAGGATCTATTGGTCACAAGGTGGTTAATATTTTAATATTACAAATGGCAATTACATAGAAAAAATGACAAGATCACTACTCTCAAAGTTTTTCTATGCTTGCATTTACTCTCTCTCTTGACTGAAAAATGGAATCTCTGCCCTCCAATTATTTGTCACAGAAACACCTGAAATATTCATATAATCAAGGCCTTAGCTTTTTACAACGTGCTTGTAAACATGTCCAAATAAGGTCCCCCCCAGACATAAATACAAGAAAAGGACGAAAGTGTCCTTAGGATGCCATTTGGTCAAATTG
>BGPR01005398.1:25547-55562 GCA_013235015.1 Araneus ventricosus | reverse complement strand
TGCCCCCCCCCCCCTTTTTTACCAATCTTCTGTCCTTACCTTTTTTTTTTTTATTGGTTTCGATTTTCGTTTTTCTTTTAAAGGTGAAGACCTTTTTAGGTTCTCATCTTTGCTTTTTGAACCCCTCCCCATAAAACAAGTCTGTAAGCCATCAAATTGTATAATACTTTTTTATTTCTCTCCTCCATGAGTGACGCTGTATCCAGAAATAAATTGTCCGGTGGAATGGAACGCCGCAGAGACGCAGTGATGCTAAATTTTGGTAACATGATGCTAAATTTTGAAAATTCATTTTCTACTTTTTCCGTTAGTTAACTTCTCGATACTGAATGCCAGATAATCAAGAATTTACTTACAAAACTAGTAATTCTGTGAACAGTAGACCCTTCCCCCAAAAAAAAAACTCTATGCAATTTCAGCCTTTAGGTTTTATCATTTATTTTCAAAATCACTAATTACCTAGTTTTAGCTCTTTATAGTATTAAAGCTACTAATTAAATTTCTGTTTTGTCACATGTCATAACGTAGGCTAAATTAAATATAATTTGATTTATTCACTGAGGTGTCTTGAGCAGCATTATAACGAGACCATCGCTTGGATCCACAACGCGAAGAAAAAAACTAAAGCATTCGAAAAGAAACCATTAAAAGTTATTCACAAATCATTAAACAGGAATAAAAAAATAAAAAATCCTTTACGACATATAATGTTATGTCAGCATCAAAGAAGTATTTATGCACATCAAACCAAATGGAATAACCTTTGATGCTTACGAAAAAAAAGAATTACATACAAACACTGTATTAGACCTATTACTGATTCAAATTGTTTTGGCTGAAGATGGTGCGGTGAAAACAAACAGCGGACCGTTTACTACTAGTCAAATTATTAATTATGTTATGTATGACATATTAAATTACATAACTTATTAAAAAAGTAGAAAACCAATGCAAAAAAACAATTATGATTGAATTTTAAATAATTTTTGGTGGTGTGTATATTATGTAATTTTGGAATTGTAATATTATTTTCTTGAATTTTAACAAACTGAAATTATATATACTCCCTTGTATCAATTTCATTAATTTTAAAGAATACTTGTTACTTTAAAAGATTAAATACCAAAGTAGAACTGTGCATGCCTGTTCAGGCTATTAACATGTAGTCAGGAAGCATTTGAGTTTTGTTAGATGTCTGAATAAGCAGCCGAGTTGTCTAATAATTACTTGCATCCAAATTCATCTAACAATTCCTTCCATCGAGCAAGTAATATTCAGAGAATCCATGAACTCTTCAGACAATGAATTTCTTAATCTGTCCTTTACTTTAGCTTTGAAAACAGAATTCACTAATTATTGATTCATACATTACTAATACTTTATTATTACAAATATGCTGATATCTCAAAATTGTACTGGATATTGTAGAAAAACATCCAAATTTAAGCTCACTTTTTAATTAAAATATAACAAACTTTAGGATTTATAAGTTGAAATAATTCTCCTTTGTTTGAAGAGCACATGTGCAAATTTTATTAAAATTAAGCAAAACTGTAAATTTTTTATAAAAAAACATTAATCTTACACATGTATAGAACTAAAATTTTATACTAAATCACTCAAACATGACAGTTTTAAACAAGAAAATTATGTTTGAGTGGAATATGCTGATTTTTATTTTTAAACAATAAATCTCATGAAGTACCATAGTGTTATTTCTATTTTTTTTTTACTTGATCTTGCTTTGTATGCTAAATGTCTACAACTGATAAATAGAGAAAAGTGTGATAGGTGGTTGTCTGTTGATGTTCACGTCCATTGACCTAGAGCCACCAAAATTGGTAAAACATACTGTAGAGGGTACACCTTACTTTCTTAAATTTTAATTAATTAAATGTGCAAAAATTTTTTTTTTGATAACTTCAAAAAATATAATCCCATAACTATAATTTTTACATACTATTTATTTTCAAAAAATATATTCTAATATTCGCCAGTTTAGTTGATGTAATTTATTCCAATTTAGTAATTTTTAATAAAATTTGAAACACATTTTAAAATACTTTGCAATTGTAATGAAAGTCAATCAACTGCACCACTTCAAATCAATAATCTAATATTTGTCTTCTGATAAGTCAAAGGCATGATATAAAATTTAGTTTGATCTTGCAAAAAAAGCCTTTGTACAAAGTAAAAGCTTAACTAACCGGTAGCTCGGGAAACACCATTCGGATACCTGAAAAGTCCAGATAGTTGATGACAGGAAAAATAGGGAGGGTAGATTGTAGCCTTTAAAGATTTTTCCAAATAATTTGTTTTACTTTTTAAAATCATAAATAAATTTTTAAGTAGCTTTATCTTCCATAACATTGTATTTACAAAACAAGTTATGAAGATTTACATTGAATAAAATTTTTTAAAAGTATGATCTGTAGTCAATTTTACCGAATATGTAGATTAAAATATAAACATAAAAATAACCGATAAACTAAAAAATATTCTATTCATTGCAAATAAACTTTAAGTGATCAAACAAACTTGTGATTGAATATCAAAAATTAATTATCTTTTGAGACTGTATATGCATACGCAATACTGCATGCACTCCAATTCCAGACATCGTAATCGGAATCAACATCTCCGGTATCGAGAGAAATAAAGGAAAAAGAGACTTACTAATCTGAGTAACTTTCCCAAGAGCTTTTTTCTTTTTTTTTTTTATTCGATCTTTTGGTTTCACTTTTCTTTTAACCTCCTCCCCTGCAAAACAAGTCTGTGTAAATCACAGTACTGTACATTTTTTTTTTCTCCACGCCTCCTCCGCGGAACTAAACGCTGCTATTCAGAAACAAATTTTAGCGTATATAAGACGACGCGCAGATGTAAAATTTTAGAAAACTCATTTTCTAATTTTTCTCCGTTAGTTGAGCTTTCGATACTTCGAAATGCTGATAAGGAGTTTACTGATAATAAATTGTATTCCATTTTCGTTGTTTCACCAGTTTTTATCCCCATTTTTTTTTTCTTTCTTTTGTTATCCAAATAAATTGCTTGACCTATTTATTATATTATTTTTATAGATTTAGTTTATTTATTTACCTTTTAGCAATGATCTTAAAACCTCATTCACTTTACTGTAGAAAATTTTTCTGAGATTATGTTATTCATTTGTGTTTAATTATTTTAAATTCCACCCATAATTAGACTAATAAAGTATATAATTGAAAATTAATGAAATTATGCTTGCCTAAATATATATATAAAAAACTTCATATGAATCTGGATTTTAGATCTTTTGTTTGTTAAATGTAAGGACCTAAGCCATTAATCTCATTAGATGGAGCACATACTGACTCAAAATTTAGTTCAACACTAATACATTCTTCTGTCCCTCTTTTTTCAACTCTTTAACTATCATTTCTTGTTCTTTTCTACCTAATGGTTTCAACTCTAGAATTTAAAGCTATTTGGAATTTAAAGTTTATTGTTAATAAAGTTATGCAATAAATTAATATAGTTAATAAGTATGTAACTGGAACGGAAGTAATGACATGATCACCCCCTTTGTAACAGTTTTAGCTACAAGGAAAAGACGATTTTCTTATTTTACTTGTCCGTCACTTTTATGACTGTAAAATGCACAAACAGCAACAAAATAAAAGCACGTTCTTTCGCAACCTCCAAGGAACATAAAACTATTGCTATTTGTTTGTTTGCTTTCGAAAAGACGCAGGAGAATTTCTCTAGAAACAAAAGTTCTTCTCTCATAGTTCTTCAAGGCCCATATTGGATTATGTTTCAGGGGCCCCACTTGCCATCAGCAACCTGGCCAGTTCGCCAATGTTATATGGTGTCTTGTAGCAATGTCATGCTGTCTTTTAGAAAACAATTGCCATTTTTAAAACTTTAAGCCTTTGATTTCATTTAGTTTTTAAGCTATTTAAAATAGATTTCTTATAAAGTTTGGTTTTGTATATTATAACTCTCCTGAACACAAAAAACTAAGATTTTTCATTTCCTCTTTTTTATAATTTTTATCTTTTATTTTCTTTTTGTTATGCTGTATAAGTTTACTTTGCTTTTTGAAGAAAGCTAAATAACTTATGTTCTTTCTTTTAAAGAGAAATAAGGTTAATTAGAATCAGTGATATAACTGCAGTATAGTGCCCCTCTGCAAATGTGTAAGGTAGAGCCCATTTTTTCAGTCCTGGAAGGTAAGATATTACCAGTGTCTATGTAAAATTGTGAGACCTCCGGTCAGGACCCATGTCATTTTGCCGCCCTATGGTTACGACACTGATTGAAATCCTTTTCATACAAGCACTATTAATGTTTTTCTTATAGCTTCTTTTTTTTGTATCCTTCATTACCTTCAAATAAAAAAAAGTGTAGTAAAATTCTAAAGCATTAACTGTTAAATGAACGAAATTTTATTCCCTATATTGCTTCGTATATTTCTACCTCATATGATTATTTAATAAAGCATGAAAAAATTATGGGTAAATTTTCACACGGAGTCACTGTTTCATCTATATTTCTTTAGTCCTTGCTATACCAAATTGTGCAATGTAATTAAAAACAAACTATTTTTTTATACAAAGTTTTTTCCAATGCCTCACAAGTCAACTTTGCACCACCCCTGTTTTTATTTGGGCCATTCCTGATTGCTAAGCAGATTAGCGTTGTATGCATATGCATAATTATTACTTCTGCTTTAATGAAATTTTAACTTGGAATATTTTTAATATGTTTTTGTTAACTAATGATTAAGAATGCATCTATCTCTTGAGAAGATGTCATAATTGTTTTCAAAATTAAAAACTTTTGTTTTAAATCATAATAGTTTCAGTATCACTATTTTATTATTTATCTGAGCTTTTCCATTTAGTATAAATGCTTTTTCTCAATGTATGTGGGTAATTTTGTTAATTGTCATTTGCTACATTCTACAAACAAGAACATTAGATAGTTTCCAGACATTTAATCTCTCTGAAGATATAAGTCACATAATTTTACTTTAATATTATAGATTTTGTGATAAATTTCATCTTATTGAAACCTTATTTAGATGTACTAATGTTTTTCTTAAATGCATACCTTACATTAATTAAATAGTCCTTGTTCTTACCACACATGGATAGTCATGGAAATCACTCGACTGGAACCAAAGCTGAATATTCCTTTTGGCTTCTTATATATGTTTTTTTCCATTAATCAGCTGTTATAATAATTATACACATAAAAATTTAAACTTAAAAAAATATTTTTTAAATATTCCTTGCAGTTTATATATTCGAATCATGAATTTGTGACATGATTGAAGAACAAACAATATTTATGTAATTCTGCTTTGAAACTGTGATTTGAAATTAAATTGTATGACATGCTTTCATAATCGTCGTATTAAATTTATAAGTTTGAAAGAGGGGTAATTCTGCATGAAATGAACTATCAAAAGATATTTTTTTGTTGGTATTTTAGATTGTAATGATTTTTGCTTTCTGTTGTACCCACCTCTGAGATGAAAACAATGAAGTTTCAATTTTGTTGAACAATTAATTTCCAAGTTCTGAATTTTTGAAAATTTCATGAATTTTGAATATTTTATAGTCTTTAAACAGCTGGAACTCGAGAACTATTTGACTTAGAGAGCTGAAATTTGTCATTTTGCTCAATTTTTTAATGTCATTTCATAAAATTTGTAACATGACTTACTTAATTAGAAGCAATTAGTTTTTAAAAATTAAAAGTGAAAAACTTCTGAAAAAAAATGTTATTCTATGAGTTGTTTAGCCTTAATGGTTACTTATTGATATAATACAAAGTGGAGAATTCAAGAGTAACTTGTTTAATTACAAATCAAAAGATATGTTTTACACCTTTTAATGACAAATACTCTGAAATTTTCTTCCAGAGCTTAAAAAAATGTTTTGATTATTGCAGTATAAAATTCAATGGCTTATAAAACAGTATTGTAAAAAGCAGTTAATGTTTTGTTTACTTAACACAAAATTACATACTTGCTTTGCCACAATGGAACTTAGTTTTAAGTCTTAGTTAGTATTTTTTCTTATTAAAATTTTGTACTACTCTTCCCATCTCCTCTTTTGGGACATGGTATGTTCTGCCTGTTGCAGTGATGTGGTATAATTTACATAAAGTTTTTTAGTACTATCAAAATGTCTGCTTTTCTTAAATAAGTGAACAGTGGTGATGATCTGCTCTAATGAAGGAAAGAAGCTTTAACTTCTTCCTTTACCAGATCTTTCGAAAGAATTATTGCATCCACCACACATTGTCATAGGCGACTTGCAATACTCCATAATTTCTTCAAACAGAATGTCTTCATGACGAAGGCAGGAGTGTACTTGAGTTCTTGTACAGTCGAAAAAATAATATATTTTTGTTTGAACTTTGTTCATATTGAATGGTATGAACACATGAAGTTTTTGAGTCCTAAAAACTGCTACAGCTTCTTCAAATCTTGATTTCAAGGTCTCCTTTTCTTCAACATATTCTTCGTTATTCACATAAAGAAAAAGGTGGTAGATAGCAAGTTTTTCACTCCTTACTGGAAAAAGTTGAAAAGATTTCAATATTTGGTTGTCTGTTTCACTTTGTACGCTGGTTTAGGAACCAGCCTTTTTACTATGATGTCTTCTCCATGACATACACCTTTAATATATGCTGTTGCATAAAAAATACCATTCATTCTCAATTCCATCAAAATCTTTATAACAATGATTTACGAACTTCTTGCCATTTATGTACTGAGTTACTGTGTCATCTGAAAAGCAGTACTTTTTTTTCAAAAATTCTAATAACTTTTTCCAGAAAACATGAACAAGGACCGTGTTCTGTGTTAATCAGTATGAGATGAAAAACACAGTACTCTGATAAATTAAAATCTAATTTCTGGTTCTTTTTCTTTGTAGTAAAGAATGAGTATATGGTAGCCATAGAGTTGTTCCAGTAGAACCTTTGTGCTTCTTCTTGCAGAACAAATAGTTAGTTGCGATTGTTGTTTTCTTACCACATCATGTCTTTTTAGATAGTTAGAAAATTCTTGAACAAAGTCTCCAATTGGTTTACTCATGGTTTCAAAAATGCAGTGATCAACAGTAATCCATTATTTGTTGGTTATGTTCTCAACCTGTCTTCTTCAAGGCATCTTATCAAAGCTTCTTTGAAGTCATTTATTTTAGTACATTAATCACACTCGTTTAAAAAGCATGATTGCACTGGTGAATTACACCATAATCTTTGTCATACCTTCTTTGCGAGGCTTAAGAGTATTATCAGGTTCAGGTTGTGTAGTTTGATATAAGTTACCTCCAGCAGAGGTGATTGTGTTCTAGATTTTTCTGGATTTTCTTTCTCAAATCCAAAATTTTCAGATTTATTTATTTTCTCAAATTTTGTTTCAGAATAAACATATCATTAAAACTGTTAGTTTATATAAAATTCAAGGGAGAAATCAGACTTTTTTTACCTGAACAAAATCATGAAAACCTGATGTTTTAAAGTTTGTATATATGTACTGTCTGTCCACCACAAGAACTAGCCGCCAAACTGTCTAGTTTAGGGCGGTCGCTATAGAAACAAGTTATCGTAGGAAGAATCCATTTCTAGTAGGTAGAAGTTCATTCAAATGTGCTATGTATGGTAACCGAGAAGACGAATGGTCAACTACTCTTTTTACCATCGCAAACTGGCGCCAAGAATAAAATAAAACTCCAACTTCCGTCGGATTCCTCCTATTCGAAATGGATCATAACCAGTTGCTATAGCGACCGCCGTAAACTAGACATTTTGGCGGCCACAGTTCTCGTGGCGGACAGGTATGAGGATTAACGTTCGAAATTTCAAATTTTTACACCATGTTAATTTCCAGCATTTTACTAAATGGATTCACAGTCACCCCTGCTCTAGCAATCTTTAATTCAATATTTTGTTGTGATGTGTTGACAGCACTGTGTGAGTTCCACTGGCACAAACAATTATGCAGTTTTTGAGTCTCAATTCTACAAATTTTGAAAAGCCAATTTTTAAATCAGTAAATTTTAATTTAAAAAGTTTGTGAATGTCGCACAAATTTCGAAAGATCAGTCTTTCTTCTCATATGAATCGGCTTACCAACAGTATCCTTACCCATGGAAACAGAATCCTTCTCCCCAGGCAGTTGCCTCCTAACTTCATGATTATTATAAAAATCCTTTATTGTAATAGTTGTTTTAGCTAATAAAGTTTTGGATCTGGAGTTGATAAAAACACCCTTTTCTTCAAGTAGTTTATTTTTGCTTTACCTTCACACATACACACGATTTCACTCTCATCGCAAACTGACTGAAAATTATTCATTCAAAACCTGCACTTTTTATATTTTTTTTCCTAACAGAGAGTATCTTATTACTTTTGCATTTAATTTCAACAATAGGCAATCCTCCGATAGATGTTAATGGTGCATTCGAATAATCTGCTTCCACCTCCCTGAATTTAGGATCATCTTTATTACAGCCTGGTTCGGGATTTTTATTTTTACTAAATCTAAATCATTCATATCAATGTCATTTTCAGAACTTAAGAGATGTTTTTGCCTATGCAATGGTAAATGGCAAGAAGTTCAAATTCCCTTTCCTTAGATGCTATATTTTAGTGTTAGTCAGACACAAAGTGGCCTTTTTTAAATCTTAAGATTCCAAGGTCCTTGCTTTTTATATGAATTACAGCAAAATTTGTTCTTTTTAAAATCCAATTTAAATTTAAAGCTATTTCCCTCTTTTCACTTTAAAATAATACAAATTTAAAATACAACTTGCAGAAATAATAATAGTAGTGATGATAGGGCTGACTATCGCTCTGCTCCATGTCCTCCACAGTGTTTGAATAACTGTCATGGTTATACTGGTCTCCTTCAAAAACCCGAAACTAGCACTTTTGGGCCATTTTACAACGGAAAGGGGTGACAGGCAATGAATAAGATGAGCGCTTTCTCGGAGTTCTTTGTTAGGCTATGATATTCGTTCGATTAGACGTATATTTTTAGTTAGCTTTAAACCAGATCAATAAATGAAAATTAGTGTTTCTTATATACTGTTAAGTAAAATGTAAACATCTCCATTTTTCACTTCACCCCTATTTTGATAAAATTAACTCCACCTGGCCCATGCACAAAAACTCGTAGGGATTGATCAGTAGTCGCAGGCGCATGGAATGCTGTTATATTTATTGCTCTGGCTCCAGATTTGGCATTGGAATAGTGGGAAAGCTAGTGCGTAGTAATCGAAACAAAATCGCGATTTGATCGAAAAATGGATGAGAGGGGAACAAATTCTTCAATGGTTGAAATGTTGAGAATGTTTGAAAAGCAGAATTATTCATGTGCGACGATTTTTTTTTTCTTCTTATTTATCCTTATTGTTTTCTCATTCTTCGTTTTTACTTTCGTTTGCTTTTAACCTTCAGTTCGGAGGGATGTCGTTTAGACCACTAGGTAAACTTTGGACTGCGGGATGGGTGGGTTAGGGTTTCGTTATGCACATGTGACCTTCAGTACTCTCGTGTATACCTAAGAGAAATATTCTGTAATTTTCACTGTCCCCCTCCCTCGTACCCCTTCGAATTAACGCCTCGTTTGTTAATTTTGACGGTACTTTAGACCGTTTCCACCTTGCGCCGAACGGCTGCGTTTAGACTAGGGTTTATGATTTTTTGGCCTTTTTTCCTTCCCGGGAACATAACAGTCATTCCCGGGAATGCATCAAAATTTTAAAAAACCTAAAAATTAATTATTTTTAATTGATATCAATAATATTTACACAAAATAAGGATATTCATAAAAACCAAAATGTATAATCCTTTATACATTGAGCTAAAAAATACAAATAAAATTTATTAATTATTCATTTTTAAAGTATGATTTAAGAAAACCTAAGAAATGCATACTTTTATCATTCAGCCTAGTTTTTAGCTTTGTTATGAACAACCCGGCAGCAGAAAATGTCCTCTCAGCTTCAGATGATGTTGGAGGAATTGTTTTTAAAGCCTCGTCCAGTTTTATAATATTTGATTATCGATTTTTCTGTTGGGTTAAATAACTAAAATTCTTGCTTCACTATCTTGCTCAAGCTTGAACTCTTGCTAGTTGAACAAAGTATGACCTTTGTCTTTGAGCGGATCGCTTTTTCTAATTTTTCGTACAACGTTAAAGATTTCTCTTCCAAAGTTTCCTGGATCTCTTCTTCTGAGTGCGAAGAGTTGGACAGTGATTTCGTCTTCCTCGCAAAAAAGCTTTGTCATAATTATTTTAGATGGTTGAATCAAGCTTTTATTTGGTAGACGTGAAACGTCAATAGTAACTTCAGCAGCATCATACTTTTACCCAAATTAAAAGGTAATGCACATTAATCCAACTAAACTAACATTGCGTCTCTCATTAATTCTTTGGACCAGAGAACATTTCATATTCTTAGCAATTCTAAGTTTTGTTGGTTTCGGCTGCATAGTTTTTCTAGTCTACATTTTACTGGCTTCAAGTCTGCTATAATTGTAGTCAGAGTTTCAAATTCTACATTAGAAAAAAATTTTGTTCTTTAATTTAATCAATACTTTTGAAATTGCTGATTTGATTTCTAAAAATCTTTCAAGCATTGCCAACAAAATATTCTAGCGTGTTTCGACGTCTAAGCAAGCCATCTTTTCACAGCCAAACTCTGCTTTAACATAATTTTGTAAAATAACATTCTTGAGAGGTAATTTTCTGAATAATTTTACAATTTTTTGTTCCCGGGAATGCAAAAAGTAAGAAAATTTTACGATTTCCCGGGAAACCGCTCCCTCCGACACGCGCTTTGTTTACATGGTGGCTCGAAAATGCATTGGCCCTCATGATTCCGATTTCGATGACTACGTCCTTTCAGTATTATGTGACAGTGATGGAGTGGAAAAATATGAAGAAAGACGGGTAGGAGTTAAAATCAGGGCGTGCAACAAGAGAACTTCCTCCATTTCATAATCAGAAAAATCCCGATATTGATGCTTCAGCCACAGATCCTGATTATGTGGCGACTGCTGATTAAAGTGATGCGGATACGATTGGATTATGAATATCTCCTTGAAAGTTGACCGAACAACCATCTACCTTCTCTCATCCTTTCGACTCCTCCCGCCCCCGTCAATGCTGACACCAAATCCTCAAATAATGGATTTCCTGATCATACCTTCAGTTTGGAAGCATGTGCCAACAATTGTAACTTACGTGATTATCATGCTTTCGAAGATTTTGTCAAGGAAAGTGAGGGAGACAATGAAGACGACCCTGATTACATTGTATCAGATAGGTGAACTTGAAATTGTGCAAGTGGTAGAGCGATGAACAAAATGATTTCCCACCTCGCCGTTTTAGGAGTCTATTCTGGTACCCCCAGTTGGGTTGGGTTCCCAACCGGGGGTACCAGAATAGACCCCTTAAGTCTCCCAATCTAAAATTCTAAAATTTCCATGGATATTCCCATAACTTATTTTGGGAAGAATAATCGTCAATGGTCTTCAGAGGAACTTAATCAGCTTATAAGAGCCAGTGTTGAGAATATTATCAGAAATTTCCGAGGTCCGACCGCATTGCTGTAATGAGTGATTTGTCGCATTCTTTCCTGAAGTTAATTGATATATTTAAAATATCGTTTGAAAATTAATCTGAAAAAGTTATTATTTTTTGTCTGAATATGTTTACAAGTTTTGTAAAATTTTTGCTGTTCTTTCCGTTCATTTGTGACTCTAAGATCATTTTCTAGTCTGATTCTGTGATTTCTTCTAATTTTGATGATTATTTTACTTTTATATGGATGAGTTTTCTGTTTTGTTAATTTACATTAAAGTGCGGTAACTACGTAATTCCGGTGTAATGCTAAGTCAATGGAATCTTCAAAGCGGAAGTCCTGGTTTATGATGTAAGTAAACAAAACAGAAAACTCGTCCATAGTGCGAAAATATTTGTATTTTATAAATATTATCTTATAAATAATTGATAATATTTTCTTGACAATTTTGTTGGTTAAAAATAAAGTTTCTCATTTTATGCAGGGGAAACTTTCGTATTTTTCCATGTGTGATCCTTAAAATCTGAGGAAACGTAGGCATAAACGAGCGGTCTAAACGACTGCTCCCTCCTTCTGGAAACTGAGTGTCCCAACGGAGGTTAATGACAATCTCACTTTAAACTCCTCCTTCATTTTTATGCAGTTCTTTATTTCAAACAAACGGTAGGTATTTTCTTTTCCTCGAGACATATATTACGATTGGTTTAAAAAGGAAAGAGTCTGTCTAAATCTCTTTATGTAATGTAACATTCTTCATTAAATGCACCGTACATGCGACTGATATTTTACACATTTCTAAAAAACTATTTTAGTCTCTTTTTTTATTTCTAAACATAAAATTAGAAATATTTTATTATTTTTAGTTGTGGCAGGTAATAAACTAAGAATACTGTAACTTTCCAGTGGTTTATTTAAATTAAAAATTTATCAGGTAATGCATCTCTACTAATAATCACTGGTCTACAGTAGTTCTGTAACAACAACAAAATTATTATTTTTATTATTAATTCCGATAGTTATTTAAATATGTATAAGTATAAAAAGTCCCACCACATACCATTTTTTTGTTAGGGTATGGCATCATCCACTAATTTTTTATGGTTTCAACAATGTCACATATGGTAACCCTATTTCTTGGCAACCCTTTATACCGGGAACTCCTCCTGTTGGCACCCCTGCCTTATCCGGTTTTTTACGGTTTTCCAGTAAAGAGATGTTCTTTGGTTAGAGTGATTATGTATTTATGATGAAAACTGCAGGTTTTCAGCGTAGATCTGGCAAAACTCATCCTAATAAGATCTGTTATATTTGTGGATGATTTATATTAAAATCACAAGGTAGACATTTAACACAAATAGTGAAAAAAGCATCTTTTCTGTATTTTGGTTGCAAAGCTGGCGATTAAGATAAAGGTTGGGCTTCTCATGTGTGTTGCGTAAGTGCCTATGTGACTCTTGTTCATTGGATGAAAGACAAAAGATGATCTATGGATTTACTGTCCCTATGGTGTGACAGAAACCTTCAAATCATTTTGATGGTTGCTACTTCTGTCTTACAAACACAAAAGGATATTTAGAAAAACAGAAACTGAATATCCGGATATCCCATCTACACTTCGGCCTGTTCCTCATGAAGAAGGTTTACCGATACCAACTCCGCCACCGAATTGAAACGATAATAACATTCTAGACATGAGTGACATTGAAGACACATCCGATGAAAATATAGAAGTATCTCAAAAGACTTGTGGCTCTACTTTTAGACCAGAGACTTGAAGTGAATTCTCATTTTATTCGTCAAAACGAACTTAATGATTTGGTAAGTGAACGGGGATTATCAAAATGACAGGCGAAACTTCTCGGCTCCAGATTGCAAGGGTGGGATCTGTTGGCAGGGAGAACAAGCATTGCTGAAAAAGAAACGTGGTATACTCAGCATTTTACAGAATGGAAGGTTCTTTATGTTTTTTTTATTTAGATGGATTAATGAAGGAACTAAGATACGAGCTTGAACCTTCAGAATTGTGCCTTTTTATTGATTCATCTAAATATATCTTAAAAACTGTTTTATTCTACAATGGAAATAAGAAACCATATATATACCACTTTCTCATAAATCTTTGATGAAGGAAGCGTATGCTAACATGGAGACTATTCTTAATGCAATTAAGTATAAACATCAGTTGCATTAGCAGATTTGTGGGATTTAAAGGTCATAGCTATATTAACGGGTCTTAAGGGTGAATTTGCAAAGTATTGTTATTTTTTTTTGTTTGTGGGATAGCAGAGCAACAGAACAGCATTTTGTAAAATTGGAATGGCCAGGCAGAACATCTTTTCAGCCTGGAATTGGCAGTGTAAAGTATACCCCTCATGTTGAACCGTAAAAGATTCTTCTTCCTCTACTTAACATTAAATTAGGGTCGATTAAAAATTTTGTGAAGACCATGGACAAAGAAGGTGGAGTATTTACATATTTAAGAGAACTTTTCCTCCGATTAAGTGAAGCCAAACTTAAAGAGGGTATTTTTGTTGGACCTCAAATTGGAAAGTTGATTTGCGAAGTCCTGTTTCTGAAAGTAAGCTTAATCAAAAGGAGTTAGCTGCTTGGAGATGGATAGTGACGGTGGTAAAAGAATTTTTAGGAAACAGAAATTGATGAAAATTATGTAATCCTAATTAGAAGAGTTTCTTAAGTCCTCCCAAGCCTTGGGGTGCCGAACGTGGCTCAAACTACAATTCTTGCATTCACATTTAGACTTCTTTTCGAAAAATTTTGAGGTAGTTAGCGTCGAACAAGGAGAAAGACTCCATCAAGACATTAATACTATGGAAACCTGATATCAAGATCGCTTGAACCCAGCAATGATGGGTGACTATGCTGGCTCTTTAAGAGAGAAGATTTGACACCACATAAAGGAGAAAAAGTATTAATATTTAATTGCATTTAGTAAATGTTTAATGTTTTTATGTTGTACTTATTCAAAAATATGTGTATAATCTCAGTTACAACATTATTCCATAGTAAATTAATGAGATAGATAATAATAAAAATGTGTTCTAAATGATTTTGTCTATTTTTTCCAGTACTGATAAAAGAGTTATAACAAAAAAACTGTACGTGTTACAGCCTTTTCACAATTATTTTTGAATTCTACACTGCGGAATTAGTTGTAAATAGTTAATTTCATTTTTGTTACACGAAAAAATGTTTTTTGTAGGCCAGTGACCAGTGTGTGTATCCTCTACAGGGCAGAGCGCTGAACCTAGAGTTACGAAATTTAGCAGAAACATACTTTGGAGGGTGGGGGGAATGTGCACTTTGGAGCCCTTTTATGAAATGTTAATTAATTAAAAATTAATCGAAATTGCGGTGTTTTTCCTTAATAACTTTGGAAAATAGTACAGCACAAAAATTATTTTTGCACCATCTCAAAGTGCAAAAAATTACCTTTTCAATTATATCAATTAAGTTGCCGTACAATTTTTTCTCCAATTTTAATGATTTTTAAAGATATTTTTTGGCATAATTTTCAACAATACTTTTCATTGTTGCAACGCAATTCAAACCGTTTTAATTGTTTAAACAAATATTTAGTTGCGTATTTGTCTTTCATTGTTGAAAGTTTAGGAAATATCCTAATACATTTTGCTATCATATTTTATTTCGTCAAAATTTTTTGGAATCTGTAAACCAAGCTCTGAGATATTGCGTATATTGATAAATATGTCCAGTAAGTTGAATGATTATGGTTGCTATGCTTTCATTCTTTTTTCAGTATGTTTTAATCCAGCTAACATTCCGCTGGCCATAAAACATACTGCGCCCTTTTAATCAGAGGCGGGGGCAGAAATTTTTCGACGGGAGGCAAGACATTTCCGACGGGGGTCCAAATACAATTTCTCTAATTCAGGTAACTTCAAAATAACACACAATGATTAATTTTATATTTAATTAAAGGTAATTAAATATTAATTAACGAATTGAATTATAATTATTAATTATTTGGAATAATTAGCTCTATGTATAATGTCGGTGCGGTAAGAATTCTCTAACACAACGACAAGCAATTATAGTAAATGAAAGATTATGAACATAAATCTCGGAGCAAATGATGTGTACCGCACTGATATTAGAAAATATCTGAAACAAAAGTATTTAATGGCCGAAACAAGTGAAAATAATTATTAACTTATTTTTAAACCCATAAATGCATATCTACAGATTTAAAATAATTGCCGAAATCAGAGGGCCAGTTCCCCAGCTCCAAATACTGGATCTATGTCGATAATTTTTATTTCATATGGAAGCTTATGATGTTTAGATATATCCTCAATGGTCTCCTGCCATCCACCACCCTCCATTTTTGAAATACATGGCAAAATAAAACTTTAGCAGTGTACCTCAGCCTCAACAACCGCCAATTTATTTCGCTAAGTTGCTAGCATAACTACAGGTTATTAATGTTACGAGCGAACAACTGGTCGCCGAGGATGGCTAGTCTATATATTTAAAATAAGTTGCAAAACCAAAGGACCACTCAACCGATTTCGCCATTTTTTATTTCATATGAAAGCTTATGACCCCCAGATATGTCATCGGAGATCGCCTATCCCCCATTGCCCTACATTTTCGAGAGAAATCGCAAAACAGTACTATTCTGTACATTCTCAGTGAGGAAAGACTTTGACTGAGTCCCCAGTCTCAACAATTGAATCGATTTCACTAATTCATCTTTCCACTTTGGAAGCATAGTTAACAGATAAGTATGCTCCATGTTTATTGCGCAAGTTTAAAATAGTATTTTTGACCAGTAAGAGCTTCAATCTATATGGCACTTCAGGAAAGTGCAAAGTTCCTATTGTAGGGGATTGCAAATTTTTTTAGAGCGATATCATACTACAATTATAGTTCTGAAAACTCTTAGGTAAAGTTTTTGATTTTAATTAATTAAAAATTAATCGAAATTTCGGCCTTTTTCCTTCATAAATTCCGAAATATTATAGCACAAAAATGATTTTCACACCAACCAAAAATTCACGTATTTATCTTTTTAATGATATCAATTAAATTAATGTACTGTATTTCTCTAATTTTAATAAATTTGTAAAAATAATTTTAGGCATAATTTACAACAATATTTCTCATTGTTGCGATGGAATTCAGACCTTTTTCATTGTTTAACAAATATTTATTTGCGTGTTTCTCTTCCTGTGGAAAACTAAGGTAATATTCTAATGAATTTTGCTTTCCTTTTTGGTTTGATCAATTTTTTTGTGAGTCTGTAAACGAAGTCCTCTTAGTAATTATATCTGGAAATATATTCAGTAAGCTGAATGATTATGGTTGCTACGTTTTAATTCTTTTTATCAGCAGGTTTTAATTTGACTAACATGCTGCAAGACGTAAAATGTGGCATGCCATTTTCATATGGAAATCAAAAGCATATTTTGCATTCCAAAGAAAAAAGTACTTTGTCAGAAAATTCCTCACTGTATAAATTTTTTATATTTTTTTATTTTGAGAAAAGACAAAACTTGTGTCAGTTTGAATCTTTAAGCTCTTTCGGAGGTCAATTTTTCATTGGAAAAATATATCCCTAATTTTCGTCGGTAGTTGTTGAGGACAGGCAATAATATCATCTTTTTTTTTAAGTCGTTGATCTGAAATTTTCATCTGCTGATGGTCATAACCCATAGCAGCAGATTTTTTTTCTTTCAGAGTTCATTTTTTTCGAATCAGCGTCTGAAAGACACAAATGAACTCTTGAATCCCCAACCCTGGTACAGGCCGAAATCCCCTTTTCTTTTCACATTGGGAAAGTAATGATTAAGAGCCAGTTTTTTTTAAGAATCAGGCAGGCTTGGATAGTTGACATTTTTGATTTTGTTCAAATTTTCAGGATATGTTCTTCATATAAAACTATTAGACACGTGGTTTTTATTTTTGCAAAAAAAAAAAAAACTTTTTCCTTTAGTTTTGGGAGGCCAAAATTGAAGGTCGTCCATTATTTTAAGAAAAACATACTAATTTACATAAGGCAATACTTTTTGTGCCAAGAGTGAATCATGGCAATGGCAATTATTTTGTGTTCTACTACTTCCACACTCACTGTTAGGACATAAAGATTTATGGTTCACTCTTGGCACAAACGCTGAAGGTCATTCAAAATTCTACGAAAAAAGGCTTTTTTTTTGAAACTTAGACCGTCAAAATCCTCTTGTGCCAACAGTGAACCACAAAGGTATATATTTCAGAGAATAAATACTAATGAGAAATACCGAAAAAAAGCAAGATATGTGTGTTTGACTTTTGGGGTACAGAAATATTTGACCTTGAAATTGCGGAAAACACAAAATTGCATGACTTTCAAAGTCTTTCACTGCTTGTACACTGTAAAAAATCCACCTGAAAATTCAGGTGAAAATCTACTGATTTTAACGGAAAATTTCCATAATGTCTCGAAACCGGCATTTTTCCCTAAACAAACGGAAACTTTCAGTAAACAGAAAATCGGAAAGGCGAAAACGGAACTTGTCCATCTTTATGGCTGCCGTAACTGGTGTAACCGATTTAGAATTGGCGACAACGCGCACAATTTTGAATCCAAAATATATATACTTTCTGTTAAAATGTAACTAGGGAATTTACTGTATTTTTCATGTGTCAAAGAATGTTATATGGTCAACAAACGTACTTTTGAAGATTTTATTCATAGATTACCTCCAAGTGAAAGCTAAAATATAATCCATTGGTTTGTGTGTGTGTGCGTGTATTTCTTTTCTCCCGCCAAGCGACCTTGAATATGCGCCAAGAAAGCTGGGAAGGAAAAGTGAATAGTTTCCGCACTTTTGCGCATGCGCCGGGCGTATTTATTTTTATCAAAATAGCGGGAAAGCTCAGATTGGAAGGGTTTACATTGTCCAGAGCGCTGATCTAACAAAGAACTCCGGAAATGCAGCTCATATAGCCTGACACCACTTTACGTTGTAAATTCGTCTAGTACAATCTTCTGTTCTTATAAGGTAAGTGTTCCATTGTATATATTTACTTTTGTTATTTTAACTACAATTTACGTAATTTAGATTTTTGACTTTTCAAACATGTAAAAGGCGGACTTACTCGCAAAAACGGTCACGGAGTCGCATCCATTACCAGAGTGGATTGCTTACGAGGATATAATTTCTCGTTATCAGACAATTTCTCTTCAAAAAACGAACCTTTCCTTTCAACACAGCAAATATCAAGAATCAATTGGAGATATTCCCGCCATGTTCACTCTAACTCCTTGGCTCAAAAATAGAAGAGAGGATATTATTATTGCACGACTTTTAACCCGGATGATTATTACTCCGGCGCTATTGCATAGATTTGGTTTACATAATTACCCTCGTTGTCAAATTTGTAATCGTGACAATAACATTGAACACATTATTTTGTTCTGTTCCAAATACTCCAATCATAGGTCTATCCTCTATGCAAAACTTAACTTTGATCCTCAATTGTGTTCGTCTTTAAAAGCCTTTTTTCAAAATGCTGTTTCAGATAAGCGGCATCTTAGGATTCTTCTTCAATCTCTGAAATCTTTTGACATTTATTAAGCGCACCTTTTTTGGTTTTTTTTGAGTGCATCTTTTTTGACATTTAGTGAGTGCATCTTTTTTGACATTTAGTGAGTGCATCTTTTTTGACATTTATTGAGTGCATCTTTTTCACTTTCTCGTATACGATGTATACAAAGAGAAAGTATTGTAATCGTCAAAAAAAAAAAAAAAAAAATTCGAACTCGAGATTTTGACGAATCTCCACTTAGAAAGTATACGAGAAAGTTTAGGAGACCACTCCCGCTGGTTATTTCTCAAAACAACAAACATAAGATTGTTATCTAATTTCATTGTTTTGAAGTTCTTTTATTTGTTTATTGGATAATTTTGTGACTCAACTTGAATATTTTATCTTTTATTAGGTGTGTAGCAGATATAAATCCCAGCAGGAGCACAAAAGTTTCTCCTAAAGAAAAAGTAAAGCATGGCTGTATAACAAAAAAAGTTGTGAAGTTGGCAACAGCCATAAATGATTATGAAAAAATATTTAAATTATAATACATGAAACTAATGTATTATTTGTAAACTAAGTAATTTATAACCAATGTATATATTAAAATTTTTTAAAATGTAATGAGAAATATGTGTGTTGATAAAAGTTTTAAAAAAATCATTGCCTGCTATTTCTTTTTATAAACCTCTTTATGTCAATTACAAAGAATAGTTCTAAGTTGTTAACAGCTGCTTTATCGGGTAAGAGAGCCAAACAAAGTTCTTTTTGTTCAAACAAGTATAGTTTTCTGTGGCATGAGAATTGTAGATGAAATTTGAAAGAAAATTGGGTTGGTTGTTTGGGACATGAATATCATTATATATTCTAAATATGAACTTATGTTAAAGTATGTGTAGAAAATTTTCTGAAAACTCAAAAATTTTAAATTTAAAAGCATTTCCGAAAAATAGGGAAGTTGAATACCAGCTGTTTTATTTTTTTAGACAAGGTATAGTTTTCAGTGACATGAGAATTGTGGATGAAATTTAAAAGAAAATTTGGTTATTAGTTTTTATTTGAGTGTTAGAATTGTGGTGACCTTAATATTGCATTTATTAAATATGAACTCATACTAACAATGCAAAGTTGAAGTATTAAAAAAAATGTATATTTGAAGAAAATTTTGTGAAAATGCAAAAATTTTAAACAGTATTTCCTGAATTTAATATAGGGCCGCGGTGGCCTAGTGGTAAGGTCTCGACCTCGGGGCCGGAGGGTCGCAGGTTCGAAACCCGATTCCACTGAAGATCCGCCGTGTATGGGGCCTGTTGCACGCTAAATCATACGTAGTGGCCAAACGTCCTCCCGTTGGTGTGGCGCGGAAGTTTGGAGAGGGGGGTGCCAGCTCAGGTGTCGTCCTCGTCATCTGACCGCGGTTCAAAATTACGAGGTCCGTCCCTAAATAGCCCTCGTGTTGCTTCAAAACGGGACGTTAATATAACCTAACCTAACCTGAATTTAATAAGAAAATTTTGTTAAAAATAGGGAAGAGTTGAATACCTGAAAAAAAAAAGTTGAAGGAAAGCGCATTGAAGTATTTATAGGTGACTGACATTGTGTGCACATGGAGTTTTGCGATTGCACGTTCGAAAGAATAAATAGAAACAAGATATGGGGTTCAATTTCATCATCTTCTTTATGTTTCCATTGTGATTTTTGATTTGACAAATTTTTAAAGAGATTGAATTTGGTATGAGTAATTTTTTCAGACAAGTCAATTCACCCTTAAGTAGATTCTATTAGCAGTTGTACATTAAAAGTATTGCTTTTATTAAGAATAAGCAGCATAAACGTTCGTGACACATTATAGTATTAACCAGGAAAGTGTTGAAGAATATTTTATTTAAGATGGAAGGATTTTAATAATTTAATCTCAAACTCGTGAACTATTTTCAAAAAACAATTATTCCCCTCTCCTTCCAATGTTATATGCTTGCTTGCATTCCTTAAAATTCAAAAGTATTTTTTTTCCTCTAACGGGCTTAAGAGAAAGTATATTGCAAAAAATCGATTGAAGGAATGTCTTTCTCAATTTATTCATGTTACTACTAGTTATTCCAACTCTCGATTTCTATACAAAAGTTGCATCATTTCATTGTATTCTATTGAAAATGAATTTTATTGATGATAAAAACTGAAGCATATTCTGAGTAAATTTGGTAAAAACGAAAATTAAAGAAAATGAATTCAATAGGGTATTGTTGAAAGTAGGGAGGAAAATAAAATAATGAAAGAAATAGAATAATGGCACTTCCATACATACTCAGAAAAAAAGGACAGTAAATTACGGGGTCACATACTCCTTAAAGAGTGGAAAAGTGTGGATTTTGCGATAAAGGGTTGATCATGTCCCGGACTCATTAACTCGAAATGAAACACAAATACCTTTTTTAACACTCATTTAAATTTTTCGAATATTGTGCGCATGACTGTTTTAAGCCTTCTAATGAAAAACTTTGAAATTTTAAATATTTGTTGTCCATATTGCTTTCTTTGAAATGGCATAAAATCATAAATTTGGTTTAAATCGTAAAATCTATGTGCACTTAAAAATAAAATATGGCATTGGGAAAAATGTATTTCCGGTTAAGGAGCAAAAATTATGTATATTTTATTTAGAGTTACTCATTTCACTTTTGTAGCATTTTAAAATTTTGATACAAAGGGATAGATATTGTAAAATCCTGTGTGACGCGCAAATCATTCTAAAATTTAAAACAGTCGTTAACCTAGGTTTTTTCTTAATATGTACTTTCTACTGAAAATTATCATTTATGTAAACAATAGATCATAATACTCTCATTAATAAATTTTAAATGTGCTTTGCAATTGATAAGAGCTCTGGACGGCCTCAACTATTTGTTTCAAAAATCGCATCTTTCGACACTAAAGGGGAAGTTTAAAAAAAGAATTTCTGTTAAAACACAGAAAAATCAGAATTTCCTTGAAAACACGGAAAAATCAAAAACGGAATTTCTGTTAAAAAACTGAGAATTCGAAAACGGTAAAAGTAAAAACGGAAAAACCAAAAACGGAATTTCTGTAAAAAAACGGAGAATTTGAAAACGGTAAAACTAACAACGGAAAAACCAAAAACGGAATTTTCTGTGAAAAAACGGAGAGTTTGAAAACGGTAAAACTAACAACGGAAAAACCATTAACGGAATTTTCTGTAGAAAAACGGAGAAATGTTTTACGAAACGGAATATTGCCGGCAACATTGCTGCCGGTACTTTTTCCGTGATTTGACGGATATTTTTTTTACAGTGTACCAACAGTGACCAAGTATGAAATTAGCTGGGAACAAAGCCTTAAGTATAGCAGAAACAAATCAATTCACAGGATCTATGGTAACTTATTCAAGTTTTATATAATGCAACTCCATATTTCTTGCTGAACATGTGTTAAAAAATCTCGATTGGTTTTATTTCAATATTTATTACTATTGTATGTAAAAATATTACATTAAAATTTCTTTATCTAACTGAATTGCTTTCTGAACATAATATACAATTAAAACAAATTGAATAATGCAAATACTCATCGAATGGCAATAAATCCTTATTTCCATACTGCCAAGCGATTCTTCTTGTAGCATTTATAAGCAATAATTATTTGAACAATGTCCATAGTAAATGGGTCATTTCCATATAGTTGTACAGGTCCATAGAAATTGAATTTAATGTTCACCTTTTCTTCTTGATCTCTTTTTGGCCAGCGGAAATTACCCGCACTTTTTTCTAGGAACTTCATAAGTATTTATTCACCTTCAGTCTTTTTTACTTTACCAATGGAAAACAAGTTCTGTTCATAAAACACAGCAAAATACAAATGCTCCTGAACTACTCTTTGTATGTTTTGAAGTTTCATTTTGATGTCTTGAATTTCATCACTTCGACCTTATTGTTGAGTTATTTTGTGTGATTCGTCGCTTTATAAAGAATTGTCTGTAGAGATACTATAATTATTTTCATCATATATACTTTTCATCCTTTTTGGTGTGGTTGTACAAATAGTTAAGCTTCTCTTCTTCCCTTTGTCACCCTTTTCTTGTGTATATCCAGTTAACTGGAGTTTCACATCATAGATCGGCTCAAGGGTTGCAAGCTTGTTCTGCACTTCTTGTTGTTCTAGTTCCTGTAAAGAAGGGAAAGTAATGTATATATAATTCATATCTGATATAAAATTATAAATTAATGTAACCTGCCATACTGAATTTATAATGGTAAAGTAATAAACTATAAGTAATAATAATTTAAATATGAACTTAAAAATTTCCTTACTTGTTCGGTGATGTCATCTAAATCTTCATTAATGTCATCAACAAGTTCCAGACCAGGACTTGGTGGTTTTAAGGTATCTGCCTAGGTTTCCAAAGCGGTTTTTGACTAAAATTCGCAATTTTTTTTTATTGTTTTATTTGATAGCCCATGCGTTTATCTTTCTAAATCTGTATTTGTTTTACTTTTCCGATTTACAGAAGCGAAGATACAGATGTTTTTATAAAACGAAACAGACGAAAACGAAACCGGAAGTGTCACAAAAAACACCGGAAGTTGCATTTTTTCACTGTTTTGCCCAAAACAATTGCAGATAGGACTGAAAATTATTTTCTAATATGCTCTATAAACGAGCCACAGCAATTTTATATCGTTTCTAAACTGTTTTTATGTAAGAAGGATTGGCAACAACATTCGTCTGGAATTCTGTTTATGTTTACATTCCATGTGTTCGAGCTCTTGCTCGTTTTGTCAAAGTTATTTTCGCTGAATATCGTTTAACTTTCAATTATTATTTTTTATTTCGATTGCTAATGTTCACATTGAAATCTGTGGGAAAGTATTGGCCGAAAGTGAAAAAAGTAATCGTTTCTTTTAATCGTAACCAAGGCAGTATTAACTTCTGTTGATGGAACATTTGCAGAAGTAATGTTGACATGTAGTAAAAAAAAAGAAACTGCTGACCTTTTCAGAACATTAGAGAGAGGATACTGTGTATAAAAAGAATTAACTGGATTCAGTATTATTGAAATTTAAATGCTGATAACTATTTTGAGTATTTGATTAGCACAGAATGTAACAACAATGTGATATATTTGAAGAAAAACTTCATGTTGAGTTAATCTACAACTACTGTTTATATTGTACAAATTTCCCTTCCTCAAAGGATTTTAATTCTTCGAAAAACAAGAAAGATGCAGTTAAATAAATACATAATTTGTATTTAGATTTATAAATATTGGTAATGATTTTAATACTGCGAAGAAGAAATTTTATGCTATGTTGTATTTGCCAGCATTTCTTACCAAAGTTTCTTTTTAAAAAAAAGAACTAAAAGTCCTCAATGCTTCTGTGTCTGTTTTATAACACTGATAAGTTGTAAGTAAGTTCTATTCAGGATTATTTTAGTAAAATATAAATAAAAATTTTAAATGCTTTTTTTGTAGAATGTATTTTTTATCTAAATTTTAATACGCTAAACATGATTTCAGAAAAATTTATGAAAATTTTTCCTTGAAATTTTGTATATATATTACCTCAAGTATAATAAAGGCAATGAACTAAAGATTTAGATCTAACATGTATAGTTTTTGATTTTTGGCTATTTATTATTAGCGATACCTAAGCATTTTCAAAATTTTTGATTAAGAATATGTGCGATGAGCTATAACTTTTTTGTAAATGCAAATATTTCTTAGATTTTAGTTCATTGCCTTTAGCACTGTTCCAAGTATGCTGTATAAAAAAGGAATTTAAATCTGTGATTAAGAATTCCATGTAGAGCGTTTTGCGTTTCGCAGTAATTTTCATCAAATTTTACCTAAATTACCCCATTTTAAAGAATTTAAATTGTCATTTAACTTTCTTAATGACAAAATTATTATAGTATAGTAATAAGAGCTAATTTTGGCAATTTGCAACAGATGCAAAGTGCAGTAATTGCTGCATTTGCTCATTACATGTTAAAACAGTATAGCAGCCTCGACACCGAGTGAATTGCTATGGTAAAGAGGCAGTGTTTGCCAGCAACAAAACTGTCCAGAAAAAAAAACGGGCTATCAGAAAGGAAAAAAAAGATATATTTAGAATAAGGAAGGTTTACTTTATATGACTAGTGATTTTTAGGTAATAGTATTCAGAATTATTTTAGTAAAGTATAAATTAAAACTTTAAATGCCTTTTTTGTCGAATTTATTTTTTATCAAAATTTTAATACGCAAAACATGATTTTAGAAAAACTTATGAACATTTTTCATTGAAATTTTGTATATATATTACCTCATGTGTAATAAAGGCAATGAACTAAAGATTTAGATCTAACATGTATAGTTTTTGATATTTGCCTATTTATTGTTATCGATACCTATGCATTTTCAAAAATTTTGATTAAGAATATGTGCGATGAGCTATAACTTTTTTGTAAATGCAAATATTTCTTAGATTTTAGTTCATTGCCTTCAACACTGTTCCAAGTATGCTGTATAAAAAAACAATTTAAATACGTGAATAAGAATTCCACGTAGAGCGTTTTGCGTTTCGCAGTAATTTTCAGCAAATTTTACCTAAATTACCCCATTTTAATAAATTTAAATTTTCATTTAATTTCCTGAATTGGATTATTCATTGTTTTGAGTCATATTCATCCAGAAAATGCACTAAAATTTTTAGTCACAGTGTTTTTCAAAAAATTTGCCTCCGTACCTAGGCAGATACCTTAATGTACCACCTTTATGCAGAGCTGACATCCTGCAGAAGAGACTTCTGATTTGTGAAGAAGTCATGTACTCAAAAGGTTGAAATAATTTTCTTCCGGTAGGTTCTATCTATTGTCTCGTTCCCTTCACTGTATTTTCTGGTGAGGATTTTACACCAGATTGTTCTCCTTTCATAAAGATGTTATAAATATATAGTTTTTGTTTGTAAGAGAAACATGTTATTTTTCTATTTGAAAGTGCCACGCCTCTTCTAAACACATTCAGAATTGTGGTATTATTAGCCAGGTGTTTAGGCTCATTTGCTGCGATGGGAGATCTGCCTGTAGGTGCTGTAAGTTTTTCAGTGTAACTAAAGCGTACTTTGTCTAAGGTGCTGATGATCTTGGTAAAATTATGAGAAATATACAATTAAACAGAATTGATAATGCTTTGTTGCAATATAAATAATTTAACTGTTAAATAATTTACTTTAGTCAATTCCATTCCGTCTGTTACACAGATAGCATTGTATAATATAGTATTTACAGGAGTTTAAAAGGAGGTATTGTCATACAATGAGTATTTGCAGTGCTCAATTTTCAATTTGTTCTAATTGTATATTATGTGCAGCGAGAAATTCAGTCAGTTAAAGAAATTTTAATGTAATATTTTTACATACAATAGTAATAAATATTGAAATAAAAGCAATCGACATTTTTTAACAAGTGTCACAAAATACATATTCAGCACAATTATAAAGCCGCATTATATAAAACTTGAATAAGTTTCCATAGATCTGTGAATTGATTTTGTTTCTGCTATACTTAAGGCTTCTTTTCCAGCTAATTTCATACCTGGTCACTCTTGGCGCAAGCAGAGAACGACCTTGAAAGTTATGCATTTTTTTGTTTTCCGCAATTTCAAGGTCAAATATTTCTGTACCCCAAAAGTCAAACACACATATCTTGCTCTTTTTCGGTATTTCTCATTAGTATTTATTCTCTGAAATATATACCTTTGTGGTTCACTGTTGGCACAAGAGGATTTTGACGGTCTAAGTTTCAAAAAAAAGCCTTTTTTCGTAGAATTTTGAATGACCTTTAGCGTTTGTGCCAAGAGTGAACCATAAATCTTTATGTCCTAACAGTGAGTGTGGAAGTAGTAGAACACAAAATAATTGCCAATGACATGGTTCACTCTTGCCACAAAAAGTATTGCCTTATGTTAATTGGTATATTTTTCTTAAAATAATGGACGACCTTCAATTTTAGCTCCCCAAAATTATAGGGAAAATTTTTTTTTACAAAAATAAAAAAAAAAGCATGTGTCTAATAGTTTTACATAAAGAACGTATCCTAAAAATTTCAACAAAATCGAAAATGTCAACTATCCAAGACTGCCCAATTTGCCTGATTTTTAAAAAAACTGGCTCTTAATTTTGATCTAATTTCTGGTATTGTTTTTGAGTGTATGAATTTTTTGTTCTTTTTTCCCTCCATTTTCTTTTAATAAAAGGTCCATGGTCGGAGAGACAAAAGGAGTGTATTTCATTGAAGCTGTACAGGCGACCAACCCAACCACTCAGAGGGGTTTGCATGACCATTAATAGAGGCTATCTTAACAAAAATGGCCGTTGAGAGGAATGACCTCTATGTATCGCCACATTCTTGTATAAAACAGATATTTTACTTTTTCCTAATAATTCCACAGGCTAATGATCGAAACAGTCGATGGAGGTAATAAAACATACAAATTTTCATCCGTCTTGTTGATCTTTTAGCCGACCGACCGAAAACAGTCGGCAAAATGCGACATCTGATTCACTTGTCGCATTGTCGGTTATTCTGTCAAATGCGGTGCGAATTACAGGCCGATTGGACGACAAGTGAAACAGATGTCGGACATTCTGTTGGTTTAAACGATAATCAGTCGTCAAATTCTGACACAAATAGCTTACCTCGACGATTTACTATATAATAACTTTAAGATGGGATTAAAATTATTAGATTCTTTGATACCCAGCTCTGCACATCTCCCGAAACGGTAAAGATTTTTGCCGACGAAAGTCTTCATTTCTCGTCGACATGGGCAAGCAGTCACCAATAGGGGGCAATTGCCCCCCCCCCGCTAGCTTTAATGTTGAAATCGAATGCATATTTTTCAAGATGAATAAGAAAGTGAAAGTGGGGCAGACAACGTGCAATTAAATATTACATGACATAATTATATATTTGGTTTCGTTAGGGACATTTATGTAGACAATGAACAGACCAGGTGCAAGGCCACTAATAGAACATAGATTAAATATCTACCACAATCTGAAGTTTAAAATTACTTCGTTAAAGGAACCATAAATATAAAATGATACAAGATTCAATTGAAATCATATTCCCAGCAAACAAGCTGGTCGCCGAAGGCGGCTAGTAAAAATAAAAAGCTTATTTTACATAGAGTAAAAAATTGAATAGTTCTTTCATTCAAAGCCAGCAAATGCTAAATTTGATAGAATCTGTGATCAAATTACATTTTATTTACTTTTTAATGCTTGTTTTGTTCTCTATATTTTTAACCAAAAAATATTTTTAGGCTGAGATTCTGTAAATTGCAAGACGTGAAAATCGTACGCACAGAATGCAACACTCTACAGAGCAAACGCTCTAAGAAAGGGTTTTCAAAACTTTAATTAGAGATTTAATTACTTAAAAATTAACAGAAATTTTAATTTTTTTCCCTCAATAACGTCGGAGTATCCCGAGTGAATTTTCCCCTCCTTCCCCTTCTAACGGCAGGCCTGGTCAGGGTCATCAACATCACATTCGAAGCCAGTCTCGAATGTTTTCTTGATCGCTTTCTTCAAATTCTGAATGTTCTTTAATCAGCAGAATTTGTCAACTGAAGCGCTTTCAGTTAACCGATGTTTCGGTTTATCGGTATTCGGATAATCTATGACATACTGTACTTTGAAATTCAAAACATCGGTTTTTCAGTGATATGAGTTTTAATTCCGTGAAATGTTTTCATTACTTTTGACCAATTTTGCAAAAAATTTCTAAACACACTTTGTAAAAATGCTTTGTACAGTTGCAGTGAAGTTCAAACCAATATCATTATTTCATCAAATTTTTCATTCACGTCCTTTTACCACTCATAGCGCTATGATAGCGTTGAATATTAACTCCAAAGTAGAATTTTCACTTTCGTTTTTATCAACATGATAATGTTTCTAGAAAGGCATTCTTTCTGTAAATTGTTTGGTGCAAACCTCATTATGTAAAGATCGGAACAACTTATGCAGTCAAGCCTAAAACATTATTAGGCTACGATGCTTTGAACTAGAAGTTCGCACCAAATTTTGAGCTTTGGAACTCTTACACTGTAAAAAATATCCGTTTATTTCCCGGACTTTTTCCGTATATTTGACGGTTTAAAGCTGTTTTGTTGACAAAACGGTTTTTCACCGTTTTCCGCTTCAGCCGTAAACGGTTTAAAACCGTCAGTTCAAATTCTATTTTTTGTCATACGGTATTGCTTTCCGTACGATAACTTTCCCTTTTCTTAAATGTAATTTTATTGCATTCATTTCATGTTTTTAATAGGGTTCCATCTCCGCTATCGTTTACACATGTTGCAGTAACCTGTTGTCACTCATGAAAGCTAACCTTAAAACACGTGTTCTGGCAATAGTTGATTTTTACACCACTAGGTGGCGCCACTAGAGCTACAGTGACTTTAAAACTCAAATAGATTATTTTTACTTCATTTTATGAAGTCTCCGGTGGTCTAGTGGTTAGAACGACTGCCTTTTATTTCTATGAACGCGGTTTCGATCTCCGGCTCGGAGGAGTTAGAAGTTTTGTCACCATCTTGCATCGAAATCGTCCAAGTAAGTTCAATTAAAAATTATATTAATTAAACTAATTGAAATTAATAATTAAGCCTTGATTAATTAATATTCCTAATTGATAATACACATCAGCACATTTCAACTCAACTCGAACAGAAGGAGAAAACAACTCAACTCAGTCGATGACGTCACTTACTTCGATGACTTAATTTTTACGGAGAAAACTTGATTTCATACGGTAAAAAACCGTTGTGCCTACGGATTTACTTCCTAACTTTTACGGG
>BGPR01005398.1:0-23347 GCA_013235015.1 Araneus ventricosus | reverse complement strand
AAAAAAGTGGGACATTAACTAATAATTTCTTTTCCAATTAATATGTCAAATTCATTTGTCCTATTTTAAAGCTCCAAAAATCTATCCTATAAGTTCCTGCAAGTTAATACCAAAAGTTTTTTTCAACTGGGTTGAAAACATGTAAAGGTATCAAGATGAACCATGAGCTGAAATACAAAGATATGGGATTATATGTACAAATCCTGAGGGCAATTAAGTCTGCTGTAATTGATGATGATGTGGATTCCTGTAAAGTGTCATGTGCTCTGATGAAATATGTAAATGAAACTCTGAATTGCGAAACGGCCAAGGAATATCAGCGAAATGCTCACGAAAGTTTTGGTAATGTAAATTTAATTTGCCTCGCTTGTAAATCGGGCGCAGTAAAAGTTCTTCAACATTTACTATCAAATGAAAACAGCGTATGCAGTTTACCAAATTTGACCAAGAAAAGAAATCTTCTGCCTGAGGAAGAAGACGAAGAAAGCCACAATGCTATATACTACGCCATCCGCTGTAATAAGACGAGAATTCCCGAAATTGTTATTGGGAAATGGTTGAATGACTACTTTAAAGAAAATTCCGGTAGATTAGATGATCTTCTCTCCAAGGCACTCCATGATCTGATGGTAAGGAATGTTTACATAAGTGAAGACATGAAGATGTACATAAAAAGCAAGCTAGTGGACCTTCGGTTTTTCAACGACACTTCTCAGAACAAAAACATAGGAAAACTCAGCGATACGCAAAATCTTAAAGATCTTACAATTCTTCGAATAGATTTTGTGTTTGACAGTATTACTTGCCTCATAAAACAGTTCTGGAACTTAGAACCGAATGAGCAATTCTTACTTTATTCGAAGAACATTGCAAAAAATATCCATATGTTGAAATCTAGAATAACTTGCAAGGACAGATTGCCGTGGGAAGAAATCGAGTTTTGTTTAATCATCTTCATCCGTTCTTGCCAAAGTTGTTTCCAGCAGTATCCGTTGTATCATTTCGTACTTAATAAACATCGGTTATTAAAGCACTTGAAAACGTTTTCGCAAATTTTTATAAAATTAAAAGACAAAATCAGATGTGCTAATAAGAGTAAATTCGGGAAGTTATTGATCGATGAAATAAATGGAATCGAAAATATTGTAGATCTTAAGGAATTATACGATGATTTTGCGCAAATTAGGGACTTGTATTCTCTTGAAAAAATAAAAAGTTGCATAGATTTGGCTATGTCTGCCAACATCGTCGAAAAATATGACCAATTAATTATTATTAGGGCTCTTCAAGTCATCGGAGAGTGCATGAAAGACTCAGTCGACTCTCCGAATTTATCCGTAGATACATTCGAATTATTACATTCATCTTTACCTGACAACATAAAGGACGTTCTCACCCAACTGAGAGACAGTTTATCTCATGCGGAGTATCTTTCTTTGAGATTTGAGATTGAAACGAGCGGACAACAATTTTTTAAAAGCTTACAATCTGACATCGCCCAGATGAATTTAGCAATTACTAGTATTATTCGTAGCAAAAAGGCTATGATAATTGGAAACCTGCTAAGTAAAATGAGATGTTGTAAAGACATCGAAGCCTTGAAATTATTTCTCAAAGAAAATCAGATCTCCGTGATATCAGTACAGAAAGAACTGAAAGAAGCACAAAATTTAAGCCTAATCAATATTGAACAGTTGGAAAAGTTGTTCTTTGAAGTAGAGAGGGAGATAAAGGATGAATTAAATTGCTCATTGGAACTAATTTGCCGAACTCAGAATATAGTACAAAATGCTTGCGCCGAAAACGCGTCGAATTCAGGCGGCTCGTTAGACTCTCTTAAATCTGATTTACCTACTGACTTTGAGGAATTACAACAGATTTGTACAGATTTCTTACATCTCACTTTAAACCCTCAGGAAACTGACGTTGAATCAATAAGCCCGATAACTTTTAACATTCCAGAGAATACAGAAAAAATTTGCAAAACTCTGTCTGATATTTTGTACGAATTAAAAAGAAAGGAATCTTTTTCGCAAAAAATCATTTCTTATTCAAATACTTCAGCCATTCCGCAGTTGCTTTTGAAACTAAGAAACAAAAAAGACACTAAATCAAAAAGAAGAAGAAGAAGAAAGAAGAAAGAACACCAAATCAAAGAGGATGACATAAAAGAATGTGAAAGACTGATTACGAATCTCAAAATAGAGAGCATTAATAAAGCAAGTCGTTTTGAAAAAATGTTTCAGAAATTTCGTTCTGTGATCCACAGCCAAAAAACTAAACTAAGGCATTCCCAAAAAGCATTCCGTCAGTGTCTTAAGAAATTAATAAATATAATTAAATTAGATAACGAAGAACGTTTTGATGCAACACTAATACGTCTTTTGCAGGAAGCATTTGAGTTTCTGACATCATGGGGACTGTCACTGCAATTTTCATCTGATTTAAGTAATATTTTCCAGAGCATTACTTCTGAGTTGAACAGAGATAATTTGGCATATATAGTACATTTCACAAACGCTTTTAACAACATGCAATATTTTCTAGAATTCGGCCTGGATAAAATTAAATCGATTAAGGAATTCAAACAAATGCTTCAAAGCCATAAACAACGGCAGCTTCAAAAATCCCCTGAAAGAATAAGTGATCTCACCCAGTTAAAAATTTTGCTATCGCATAAACTTCATTTACTCGAAGAAATTTCCAATGAATATCATGGGAATAAAATGTTCTTTGAAAACTCTATGTGTTCACAGGAAAAATTGAAATTGCTATCTGTGATTGAAATGCTGACGTTAGATTGTATGACTATTTTAGGATGCTTACCAGATCGTTTAGCTCATAACGCATTCTTTTTAGACAACGATTATCCAGTATTAAACGGTAAGAATTTGCGTAATTATTTAGCACATGGAAATGCTTTGGTTAGCATTGTTTTAGGGAATGACTGCACAGATATTTTTCTAAACGCAGAAAAAATGATAACGCATGACCTACTGAAGCCTGGACGACAAATTGGTAAAAAAGAAAAAAATGATCCACTGAAGTTAAAGGTTTCCCTTGAGCGAGATTTATCGACTGTTAATACGCAATTAAAGCTTTTCCTTGCGCTGACTGAAGGTGAAATAGAAGAAGTGAAAGACTGCCTTAGTAGGGGAGGAGATATGTTTGGGACAGATCTGAGCTCACAGACTTCTTTGCATTTTGCTGCCAAAGGGACTTGTCTGGAAATGGTAAAATACGTGTTAAAATTTAATTCCGATGTTTCTGCCGTCGATATTAATCTTCAATCCGCTTTACATGTTGCTTCATTTTATGGAAGGCTTGCTGTCGTAGAATGCCTGATCCAAGAATCGAATGCACTAATAAACAGAAGGGACATAAACGGAAGAACTCCTTTGCACCTTGCATCTATTAATGGACATACGGATGTTGTAAGGTGTCTGTTAAAGCATCGCGCTAAAGTGGCATATAAAGATCTCTCCGGGAATGATGCACTTCATCATGCTGTCATTCACAACCATATCGATATTGTTAACATTCTTTTAGAAAAAGAATCGAATGATGATATTAACAGAACGTTTTTTGGAGTTTCAGCCCTGCATTTAGCATCAGAAAATGGGCATATGAATTTAGTTGTCACTTTACTTGAGAAAATAAATATCAATTTCAAATCGGATGTGCATTATGTTCCTTTGCATTACGCTGCGACAGGAGGCCATGCTGATGTTGTGCTGTTTTTAATTGCAAAAGGGGCTGATATAAATGCAAAAAGTTTGAAAGGGTTGACACCGCTCCATTTTGCTGCAAGTAATGATCACTATGAAGTAGTTGAGATATTATTACAGCATGGAGCTGATATGAATGCAGCTGACTTAAATGGTGCGACGCCTCTCTCTTTTGCTGCCATGGAAAATTCTTTAGAGACATTGAAACTTTTACTGAAAGAGGGCGCGGTTGTTGATAACGTTAAAAATTCTTTCTGGTGCCCACTAAATTTAGCTGCCTTTTACGGTCATCGTGAACTTGTGCAAATACTATTTGATAAATATGATACTGCTTCTCAGATTTCGGCTCTGAATTTTGCAGCATATATGGGCCACCTAAGCATCGTGGAACTGTTAGAAAGCAACGAAATGAACGTTTTGCGTGTTGATAATGGTTGCACTGCACTGCATATGGCTGCGTGTGAAGGACACACTGAGGTAGTTAATTTCTTGATTTCAAAGGGTTATGACGTCAATGCAAAAGCCGACCGAAATGAACTAGAAAAAAACTTAAGTAACGAAGTTCAAGATACTTGGCATGCTGCAATATCATCTTTCTTTCATGGTGATTTAAATTTAGTCTCGAGATATCTTTTCTCCGGGAAAACGGCTCTGCACCTTTGTGCCGCTAAGAAACACAAAGATACTGTGCGAAGTCTACTGAAAAATCAAGCTGATATTTGCATCAAAGACGACACTGGTTCAACACCTTTGCGAATTATTATTCGAATGGGCATGGCAAATATTCTTGTTGACGAAAAAGTGCCTCTTAACTTCGCTTATTATGATAATTTTAACCCTTTACAGTTAGGTGTACTAACAGGTGATCTCTTGTTCGTTAAATATTGCGTTGAGCAGGGTTGTAATATTAATTCTGGAACAAATTGTGTCAAACTAACAACTCTACATATAGCAGTTTTCCGTGGTCATGCAGAAGTTGTAAGTTATTTAATCGATTGTGGAGCAGATGTAAATGCTTTAATTAGTGACGACCATACTGCTCTAGAAATAGCAGTTAGAATTAACCGAAAGGACATTGTAAGTATATTGATAAACAAAGGTGCAGAAATCAGTGCTGAGAAAGAAAGAGAATATTTGATGTTAGCAATCAGAAGTGGATACGAAGAAATTGTGAATTATTTTTTAGCTAGAAGCCCCGCAAATGCTGCTTCAAGACCTGAGTGTAATGAATTTCCTCTCCATATCGCAGTTCTGTACGGTCATATAAATATCTTGGAGATGTTATTAGAATTAGAGAAAAGGAAAGACATAAATGACAAGAATAAAGACTCCTTAACTCCACTCCTGATCGCATCGGACAGAGGCTATTGTGAAATAACTCGACTTTTACTAGCAAATGGTGCTGATCCCAATAATATGTCAGGCCAACTCCTGCCACTTCATATGGCCGTTGTAAGAGGTCATTCCGAATTGATTGAAATTCTGATCAAAGCTGGAGCGAACGTTACTTTGCGAGATGGAGAAGGCAGTTCTGCCATTGAGTTAGCAATTATGTGTAGGAATCTAGAAATAATGGAAACACTTTTGGAGCTTTCAAAACTCGACATCAATTTGAAAGGGCATAATGGCCGCACCTTACTGCATGATGCTGCAATTTCTGGATCTTTACAAATAGTCAAAAGTTTAGTAGACAAAGGGGCCGCCATTAACGACAGAGATTCAACTGATGCCAAGCCTATACATATAGCGGCAAAGGAAGGACATCAAGATATTGTGGAATATTTTTTAAGCGAAGGACTCGATATTGACGATAGAGGAGAGAATGGCTGGTGTTTACTGCACTACGCAGCAGCTGGGAATCAGTTTGAAATTTGCGAATGTCTCCTGAAAAACAGTCTCAATTTTAACGCTGTCGATGCGCATGGATGCACTCCTCTTCACGTAGCAGCGCGAATGGGTAATGCAGATGTTCTACATACTTTACTTTATTATGGTGCATATTACGACTTCCGCAATGAAAGAAATGAAACACCAATAGACGTTGCAATAGCTTCACCGTTGGGTAGGAATGTTCACATTATAGCTTCTTTGACGTTTATTTCAAGTTTGTTTTCAGAGGTTCGAAGGAATGATATTCAAAAGGTTGAGGCTTTACTGAGTAAAGGAATGGAATTTTCAGAATTCGGCTATGCCAATGTAAAAAGTGTGAAAGGCCTTTCTGTTCTCCACTATGCGGCACAAAGAGGCTATGAAGAGATTGTGAACCTTCTGTTGAAATACCATGCAGACCCTAACGTAAAAGAAGCAAATGGGTGTACTCCTTTGCATTATGCTGCCAAATTTTCACACCCAAGAATTGCCAACGCTCTGCTTCGACATGGAGCAATGTTCGACGCTGAATGTAACTCCAAGAAAACTCCTGTAGACTATACAAATAATCGAGACGTTATCAAAATTTTAGAATTTTTGAAAACAATGTTCTTAAAAATTCAAAACGATGAAAGTTTTTTAATTTCGGATAGTTTGATGAATTTTGGAGACGACATTGCAAAAACCGTGATAAGAGCTAGAAATTCGTGCGGTAGAACTTTAACTGCGCTCGCAGTTATAAAAGAACACCCGGAGGTCGACACGTTAAAATCTCTTTTTCAGCCTGACGTAACTTTTCATTTTCAGACAGCTGATAGGCTCTATAAGGAAGAGCAGTTTGAAGAATCTATACAAGAATACAAGATCATCCTGGAAAAAAGAATTGACCTTTTTGGTGATGAAGATCCAGGCGTTCTGGATATTCAAGAAAATATATCTTCAATCCTGATTGACCAAGGAAAGTTTGATGATGCTCAAAATCTGATTGAAAAATTTTACAGAATTCGAAAAGAGATCTTAGGTGATTGCAATAAAGACACTTTAGCAGCTATGAAACTAATGGCATTAGTACTTAAGTATAAAGGGAGGAAAGAGGAAGCACTTAATATGTTTGAGAATGTTCTCAATAAACAGAAAGACATATTAGGATCTGATAACACAGAAACATTACAAACTGAAATTCAGATAATCTGCTTAATGTGTGAAGAAGAAATAGAAATTGAGGAATCAACAAAAGCTTTAAACTTGTGTTTTGAAATTTTAGATAGACTAAACAAGTTCCCCGAGGTCACGGATCTTATTTTGGATCTTAAAACGGTAGTTGCCTTCCTACTGTTCAACTTGGGGATACCTAGTGAGACTCTAGATATATTAAAAGATGTTTTTGAAATCGAGAAAGAAATGTTTGGGTTATATCATTCTAAAACGTCAGACACATTATTCTGCATGGCTTCTGTTCTTTACCTCATAAACGAAGAAGAAGATTCTTTGGAGGCTTTCAGGCAGACGCACGAAATTCGGCACCGAGTTCTAGGACCAAACAACGAGAAGACTCTAGATGCTAGATTCTGGGTTGCAAATATTTTGTACTTACAACGAATGTTCCATGAAGCATTTGAAATTTACAAAGCAGATCTCGAAGCGAGGACAGCTATTTTAGGAGCAAATCACCCGAACATTTTATGCACTCGGGAAAGAATTGATTTCGTAGGGGAGACCGGGGCAAGTTTGGTACAGGGGCAAGTTTACACAAGACTTATAATTCATATACCATTGGTTGAGGCGCACCACATGTCATTTCATAAGAACTATCTCGGCCCCCTATTAATACTCACTCCAGTTTGGCATCAATTTTGAAAGTGGACCGTGAAGTGGACAACTTTTTCTGATTTTTTACCAGTTGAGTAAATTTCTACCCTTACTTATTGGCTTTAATAGAGCTCGTACTATTAGAATATTAAAACTTATTATGGATTATCTTCTTAGGTTGCCCTTTTGTGTTTATTTTAAGCTATTTAGTTGATTATTTTTATTATGAATAAAGCTTACATGCTGAGTTATAACAAAAAATGGCGATGGGGCAAGTTTACACACCGAGCATGGGGCTGGTTTACACAGTGTGTAAACGTGCCCCATCGCCATTTTTTGTTCGAACTGGTACAAGTGGCATTTGTATTACAAAGTCATTCCCAACACCCGAAGATGTGAGCCCATTTTAAAAAGCAGGACCAAATAAAAGAAGTAACAGAGGTAGGGAAAAAAAATGCAAACATAAATTCTTACAGATGCACCTATAAAAAATGCTTTACAAATACAGACGTTGGAAGCAAAATAGAAATAGAAGACGTCCACTAGAACACGTTATAATAATGAAAAAAACAGTGTGGATAAAATATTCAAAAATAAGAAAAACCTTGTTCTGAAAGAAAATTTGTGAAATGTTGAGCGTAAAAAGACACAAAAACCAAGAAAACTTTTAATTCTGATGAAGAGCATGACGATGAAAATTGTCTGTGTATTTATTGTTTAAATCCATACTAAGATCAAGTTTTGGCGAACAGTGGGTACAATGCACGGAGTGTAAGAGGTGGGCTCATGAAAACTGTATTACGAATGGCAATTCAAAATATTTTGTTTGTATAAATTGTGAGAGCGATTTCGAAAACTATTAGGATTCACCGTAATTTTTTATAATCTATTATGTACTTTTTGAAATAAACTAGGTTTCTTTGTATTTAATTCGTTGCATATTAATCACAGTAAGCCTTCTATTTAATCATTTTTGGTGGTGTGTAAACGTGCCCTAGGCATTGTGTAAACTTGCCCTAGGCATTGTGTAAACTTGCCCGTCATAGGGCAAGTTTACACAGGTGACATCATGGTAAAGAAAATGGCATAGTTACAAAAATTTAATAAGTTAAATCACTTAAAAATATAAATTAGATGTCTTAAAGTCTAACTGAAAAACTTTAAAACCTTAAAATTGAAAAATAAAAGTTTAAAAAGTGTGTAAACCTGCCCCGGTCTCCCCTACTTTCAGAAGTGATTAGTTAATAGAACAATAATATAATATTTAAGTGAAAATTGAAAGCGGGCTGATCGACTCAATTAAAATGAAACGAAAAATTGGGCTTCCGAAGTGTAGAACAAAATTCACCATCCTCAGTCTGTCTTTTTTATATACATTGGTTTCCAAAAGTTAAGTAGCATTCGTAACATGCGAAAAATTTGTAGTTAATATGGATACAATGGTTTACAATAAGTTGCAGAGAATCGTGGGAACTCGCATTTTATAATGAAGATCCCGCCATGAGAGCATTTAGGGGGCCGAGCAAAAAGTGATGAAAAAATAAAGAAAACGATTTGGGCCCACTTCGTTTCACAGAAAGCTGATAATGATTTGTAAATTTTCGTAATTGTTTTATTTGCTGTGTGCAATACCTACATGAATTTTCGTAAAAATAGCACGTATTTTCGGGAAGATATACAGGTTTTCTTAAAGTCCCAAATTTTTTCGCAGGTTATTTGCTTACAGCATGCAGAGTTTTCAGTCAAATTATACGAAACTAACAGAAAACATGACAATATGTTAGTGAAACATTGTATTAAAATTGTAAATGCTTTGAATATTAGAGGAAGTTGTTGATTTGAATATGAAGTTAATTAGAGAAAATTGAAATACTTTGAATATGAATTAAATAATTTTAATATTAGAGATATTTCCACAAAATGATATTTTTTAAACTTGAATCTTCGAATAGTAATCGTCGAACTGTAATTTAAATTTTGTATTTAATTTACAAGCATACATGGGTATTCAAGATATTCAACTTTCATACAATTCAATATTACTGTTCGAAGATTTTAAGTTTAATAAATATCAATTTGTGGAAAAATCCTCATCATTTTGTTTCTCTTAGAGAAAAAAAGAAATTCAGCTGCTGCAATGCCGATATCTTTCTAAATCTTAATGGCAACCAGCTGGAATTTTTATATTATGCTATCCTATATATATGGCTTCCAAATTATAAAAGAAAAATTATTCTGTTTCTTACATGCGCAGTTAAAAATTATTCACTACAAATACTCATGTTTCCTCAAATATTCCAAGTTCTTACTTCAAATTTCAATACAATGCTTCGCTGATATATTGTCACTTATTCTGTAAGTTTCATATAATTTGATTGAAAATTCTGCATGTTATAAGTAAAAAAAATGCGGAAAAATTTGGGATTATTTTAAGAAAACCTGTATATCTTCCCGAAAATACGTGCTATTTTTATGAAAATGCATGGAAGTATTTCGCGTAGCAAACAAAACTAGTGCTGAAAGTTACAAATCATTATCAGCTTTCATTGAAACGGGGTAAGCCCAAATCGTTTTCTGTCTTCATCACTTTCTGGTCGGCCCCCTAAATGCCTTTGTGATAGAATCTTCATTGCAAAATGTGAGTTCCTACGATTGTATACCCCACGATTCTCCACAACTAATTGGGAAACATTATATCCATATTAACTTGAACTTTTTTGCATCTTGCGAATATTGCTGAACTTTTGGGAACCAGTGTGGACGATGCTGAGGGCATTGCGAATATTGCTGAACTTTTGGAAACCAGTGTGGACGATGCTGAGAGCATTGCGAATATTGCTGAACTTTTGGAAATCAGTGTGGAAGATGCTGAGAGCATTGCAAATGTTGCTGAACTTTTGGAAACCAGTGTGGATGATAGTGAGAGCAATGCAAATTTTATATGCTTAATTGGAAAACAAATTCATGCTCATATGATAGATTATCCACGTCGTGCCTTGCGAAATTTTCGAATTTTTGCAGGAGGGATAAGATTGTGACATCAAACCATATCATAAAATAGCTTAGAATAAGTGGTTATATGACATGCGCAGTTCCGATTGTGGAGTGATTGTGATGTCACCTGAAATAACTGTTACTGCATTGAAGAAACTAACCAGAAACAGCAGCTAATTACATTTTTTTCTGAAGTATTTTGTGTCTTCTTTGCATACAAAATAATCCTATACAGATTCCTGTGGAATGCTTGAAAAACTGTAATTACAATTGTCTTTCTTAGGTGATAGTCGCTGCAAGTGTTTTAAATAATTATTTACTGTTATTTTATAAATTATAAAATTCGATTTTATTACAAGACTTTTACCTTTTTGTACTATACATATTTTAAGATGCTAATCGTTACTTATTGTATGTAATTTATCAATACATTTTATGATTGCCAATTCTATTTTATCATGAAATAGTATTTTGTCTACATACTTGGAAATAAAATTATTATTTTTGAAACTTTAAATTTTTGTCCCGTCTCCCTGCTTTCAACCATCTGTAATGCATTGATCCTGCTTTGCAATCACATTAATATAGCTTTGAAGTATTTCAGCATTATCCGGACGAGTGTATTGAGTATTTCCTTAAATACTTAGAACTAGAAGATTTGTGCCCGTCTAAGACGAGCTTTTAGCTTGCCAACAATATCTCAGATTTGATTGTCACAGATTTACTAACGAAAGTTGTTGAAGAAAATCTCATGCACGTTGGCAGAGTGCTTAAGAAATAAAAAAATGCATGAAAAACAGAACTGATGAATCAACTGACACTAACTTTCGTTTTGTTAATAACTATATTTGTAACAATTACTTTCGTTCTGTCAGAGTAAAAATAATGCAAAATCAACTAACAGAAAAAAAATGCATTACCAAATACAAAATGAAAAAAGGATGAATTGATGAATGCAAATCTTTAAGTAAAAGGAGCCTTTATCAGTGTAATAAAGGTCAAATCAAAACTAATCACTAAATCTTTATAACATTTAGGATAACAACTTTCCTCTTAAATAACCAAATTAAGTACGTAAAAAGAAGAAAATATTGGATGAACCATTGGAATAGAGAGACCTCAAAATATTTTCTCTTTCAAAGATAAGGGAAATTTACTTCCCCTGCCAAAAACCGCAACGACAGCTTGCTCTCTCGGAATTCTAAGAAACCCCTCTCCTGTTCCCCAAACCCTTCTAGGGAGGAAACGAAGAAAGCGGGTGTGAAATCAATCACACTGCATCTGGTCGACACCTCTTTTGGCACGTAGCCACGTCCACAATCCTGAGCGTTAGTTCCATGCCTGGACAATTCTAATATAGATGCTGTAAAAACTTATCGTCCAGACTTCAATCGGATTTTTTCTCTGCAAGTAAATTGTTTACTGTTAATTAGTACTAGCCTGTTGAGTAAGGAGGAATGACATTGGACATGATAGGCACAGCAGTAAAGAGGAGAAAATTTTAAAACATGTTTATTAAGAAATAACTTTCTTCTTGTTAGCAAAAGAAATCGTAATGTAACATCAGCAGCTCTCCTTCAATTAGTACTAGCCTGATGAGTAAAAGGAAGAATGGCAGTGGACATGAGAGGCACAGCAGTAAAGAGGAGAAAATTTTAAAACATTTTGGCGGGCACTAGCTTTGAACCTAAAACCTTTGGGTCCGGATTCGCATATCTTAACCACTAGACAAAAGGCATTTCCCATGTCCGGAGGTGGGTACCGGCTTATAAACATCACAGAATAAGACGGAGCACGATGCACTACAACATGTTTATTAAGAAATAACTCGCTTCTCGTCAGCAAAAGAAATCGTAACATAACATCTGCAGCTCTCCTTCAGTGGCAGAGTAGGATCGGAGTAACAAGGCAATATCTCAGAGATCCATAGGCACATATACATACACACTTATAAAGGGGAACAAATTTGCATACAACAGACAGAATAACATATATGGTATTTATGCAAATATAGCGTCGTGTATAGAGCTATCAAAACAAAGAAATTTGTCCCTTCGTTGTCACAGAGAGTATGAGATTCCTATCACTTGTAAAAAATCATCGATCGGACACCAACCGAATTTTTTCTTTGCAAGTAAATTGTTTACTGTTAGTATATTTAATTAATACTAGCCTATATACCCTGCGTGCCGCGAGCTGAAAATATTTTCATGTCTCTTTTTTCGGACAAAAAATCAATTCTCACGAAATTTGTACTAAAATCTTCCTTATGCGTAACAGTGTTTGTAAGCAACATTTGAAGAAAATCTTATTCAGTAGTTTAGATTGCTGTGGCATACAAACTGCTTATGCTTTTTTACTTTTATTTATATAATAGGTATAATTCAAGTGCCTTTTATGGTATGGTACTAAAGCATTTTCTAGCTTATCGAGTCAAAGTCTTACAGGAATTTGCCCAAAGGATTTAAATCATACCTAAATGACTACTTTAAGGAGACATTCCCACTTCTAATCTGTTCTAGCCTAAGTTATTTTCCAACAGTATATCCATTGCGTCATTTCGTACCCGATAATGACCGGTTATTAACGCACTTTGGAAAGGTTTTCGCAAATTTCAATTGAATTAAAAAAAACAGATTGGTTTGTAAGACTAAAAATGAAAAGTTAGTGATCTGTAAATAAATGCAATTGAAAATATGATTTAAGGAACTATGAATTTAAAGAACTTTACGTTGATTTCACTCAAATTAGGGACTTGTATTCCCTTCAGAAAACAAAAAAACTATAGTTTTAGTCATGCCTGCTAACATCATCGGAAAATGTGACCAGTTATTTGTTAGGACTCTTCAAGCCACCGGAGAGAGTCCATTGAAAACACAATCAACTCCTCCTCATTCCCAGTGACTAGGGAGTTTAAATCGGAAAAAAATGTATGACTAAGGTTATATTGCATTAATCACTGCAGTTAGGATCCAGTATGACTATCCCATGTTTCCCCCTCTGGCGAAGTGAGCTTTCGTTGCTAGGAGGGATATAAAGTGAAAGGAGGTATTTTTCAGTTTTTCCTAGATTACTAGAAAACTACACATTCAGTTCTAAAAGTGCCATCCATAATAGTTGTAGATCATAAATGAATACCAGCACTGCATATTTTTTTGCAATAGTATGAATAATAGCTTTTGCGGAAAAAGCTTCTGCGGCTAAAACTCTGGAAGACTGTATAGAAATTTAAACTTCGTAATTTCTTCAGCGATTCTTTTATGTACTCAAAAAGCTTAAAATATAATTATTTACGTCATTTAAAGCATTATTCCAACTGGAAGTGTATGCCTATCTCTAACAGTTTAGAAATTAGGTATTGGACCACATTTAATATCAGACACTCTGGGTTATTTTGTTTAATTAATAAATTTTTAGTTTACATTTTGATATGTCTTGTTTACTTTGTTTTGTATGTTCATATATAAAAAGTTATATTTTGGTTTATATATATATATATATATATATATTAAGTTAAATATTTCAAATAATCAAAACATGTGTTATATTTTCATTATGTACATATATTTACCTAAAAATTAAAATTAAAATCAAATTAGCTTATCAATAATCATACAAATGAAATACTAAAGATAGTTTGATTATAGACTATTACTACTATGAAAAAGACAACCCAGAATTAGAATTCCAACAATCAAATGCCAATCAGTCTTGGGAACCGATATTTGTCGCATTAATCTAGATTTTTGGCGCCCCTCTGAGAAAGCCAATTGTGTATATATATATATAACGTATTCGTGGTTGTAGTCGTTGAAAATAAACAGGCCGAGCAAAACTACCTCTTATTTTATTATTAGTAGGAGAGTGGCGGATATGCGTACATCTCTGTTTAGGTTACAAGCGAAAGTGAACAGAAAAATCCCTGTATTCTCTCGGATAAGGGAATAACATATTGACACATGATCAAAGTGAAGGGAATATTGGGTATTTTTAATAAGTTACGTAGGCGTTTCAGGGAAAAAGTCTGGTGCCAAAGAGACGCCGTCATGATTTTCTGTGGACACGTGAAAGCCATTAAATATTCTTTTAGTAATAAATATGCCAAAATGAGAGATTTAATATACCTCCAGCGAGGGAAAAGAACGAAACTGGAGTTTTAGAAAAGTGATTTTGGAATACATTAAGATATTAAAATATATAATATTAGAATTTGGGAATAAAATTAAGTGAGATTATTATATATATATATATATATATATGTGTGTGTGTGAGAGAGAGTGTTTAACATTATTCCGTGAGGAAGTGTGTAGAGTATCTTAAAAGAGAGTAGGCAGTCGTAGATCCCCCAAAAAATACTTTATTCGAATATAGATTTTTTAAAAATAAAATTATGTAGATTATTTAAAATAGATAAACGTTGTAGTAATTATATATCCCTGCCATGGCCATGAAGGAAAATCTTACGCGCAAAGCCGCGTGTCTTTCCAGGAAAGAGCTTACATTGTAAAAGAGAAAGATGGAGGCAATCATGCCTCCGTCTTTCTGCTAGGAAACGGGAAGTCCCCGAAAACCGTGAAGATCTCGTGACTTTGGTTGTTAAAGTAGAAGTACGTATTAATGGCAAAAAATTAAGCGGCATGAAAAATAATTAATTTTAAAGATGAGAAAAATCATTAAATCATTACATATATATGCAATGATTTATAATTTTTAATCATTTTTAAAATAAATCTTTTTTAACGCCGCTTAATTTTTTATTATAAACTAATAATTTCCACTTAAATCTGAGATAAAAGCAGCGCTACTTTAACTTAGAGGCTCGGGAAACTTCGGGCTCTTTCACGAACCCCATTTGGAATTTCCCTCGTTTTCGAAACTATTTAAACTCGCCATGCTTTTTTTTTACTCTCTCATTTTACGATGTAACTCTTTCCTGGTAAGACGTGCGGCCTTGCGCGTAAGATTATTAATACCTAGCCATGGCTTGAACTTGAAAATAATGTTTCAAATGTTATCTGCAATTGAATACTCTGCATTAATTTAATTGTATCTACATTTAAATAAACTGTTCTTCGTTCTTCAACGACTGCCATCATTATTGGATATGAATTTACACATCACCTCTCGGGATATTGTTACATATATACAAAGTGAGACACTCCAGACAGTTGAATGAAACATATTTTTGATATTTACCAGATTTAATTGGACGACACGCACAACTAGGACAAGTACTGACATTGAAAAACAGAAGAGAAAGGGATTTGGAGGATGGGTGCTGTCCTATACATCAACATAAGTCGTCTCATTTCACAGTCTTAGCGCCACAAAAATCATGGTCAACGTCATTTTTCGGTCTGGCGAGAGCAGTAAAAAAAGAAATGTTCCATCTTGTGGGATTTAACTATGTTTTCCCACATATGAAGGGTATTCCAGAAAAGTGGAACAAGTGTTCATTTGATTAAATATCGAACCTAGACATATACTTCCAGTTACAAAGTTTCATCAAATAAAGTGGGAATTTGCATAAAACACTTTGGCTTCTGCAGGGATTGATAATAAAAAGTTACAAAAATTAAATTTTTATACGACCCCCATAATGTAAAAATCTCAATTAGTAAAGTGTTTCGCTTACATTCGTCTATGAACACACTTATAGTGTAGGCAATTTAGACCGAAATTTGGCTCGAGACAGAAATAATTATTATAAAGCTAATTCCTTCTGAAATAGGTCCCTTAGGCCCCCTGTACTTCCCCAGAAAAATCCCAAAAATTCCTGCTTGGGCAACACCCTTAAATTTTGAGTAAACGTCCGCCTTTTTGGACTTTCCCCAAAACGCCATAACTTAGCAATGGACAATCATAGAGAGATGTTTTTGGTGTCAAACGTTTCTGTTTTGGAAGAAAAACTCATTTCTGCAATAAAAAGTCTAAAATAGAGAGTTGATATAGTTTTATTAACATAAAACAGTTTTGAAAGCATACAAAAATAGCATTTCCTCACTAATGAGTTGTAGAATTTAGTATTGAATTATATAGTAAAATTTAAATTTTTTAAATAAAATTTATCAAATACATTCGACAAGAAAATTTTTTCGAAAAATAAAGCATAACCATTATTATTAACAGCTTTTTTTCTTTATCATGATTTTATCCAGAGATGGTATTGTGGAAAAAATTGAGGGCGTTAGTCAAGTGCGAGTGCATGTATATTGCAGAAAAAATTATACCAGACATGGGAATTAAGTTTCAGGGGCTCTACCTGGAGGAACAAATTCAAAAAAACCCTTCCTCAAAAGTAACCTATATCCATTCAACTTTAAAATATGCTGTCTGTATTGTGGGGAGACAGTTGATAAAGAAGCTTTCAGGAAGCAACCACATCTCTACTCAAAAATATACGAAGTGGGAACTGTCCCAAAAATTTCAAGTATTCGAAGTATGTGCACATAGAGATGTGAATGATAATGCAGATCTTTCGAAGTTCATTTGCTTTTAATTAATCCGTAAAGATAAATTTGGTATGTATATTTTATTTTGTTCATTGTTTTAAATGGATTAAATATTCTGCTCAGGCAGGTTCAAATAATTTTTATTTTTAGTCGTTTGATTGATGAAAGTTTATTAAGTCAAAATTATTTAATTCCATTAAGCCTATTATCATTTAAGTAAACTTAGAATGCTTAATTAGAATTTTTTTGTAATTTCTTTCTCAGGTTACCTCATTCCAGACCTAGCCTTTTTCAACGAAGAAGTCAGAAATTGCTTTTTATCAATAGCTCTCTCAGTTTTTGTATTTAGTTAATTTTTCTTTCTTATTTAGTTGTGTTTTAACATTTAGTAACTGTTTCTTTCATTCAAATAATCTTTTTCGGTATCTTTATCTTTAACCCTTCAACCGGCTGGAACGTAGAAAGTCGCTCTCTGATGACTATTCTAAAACCGGTTCCGTCGCAGAAAGTTGTTCTTCGATTATTACTCTAAAACCGGCTCCGGCGTAGAAAGTTGCTCTCTGTTTATTACCCGATAACCGTCTCCGAAACATTTGCGTTCACCATTTAGCTACAGAGAGGCCGTTTTCAAAGCATTCAGCTGAATTATTTTTGCCGTTCAAAAGGTTAAAGTAGGCCTATTTCTGATGTTACAAAATTCTTGTGTTTTTACTATGATTTTGGCCCAATTTCTTAAAATTTAAGTGTTTTTTGAATTTCTTTTGCTTTTAAAAGTTTTATATTGTCCTCTCAAACAAGAAGACATATAGCATGTATGGGTGAAGTGCATATTTATTTCCTGGGTCTAGGGTTACCTGCAGTGCAGACCTAGTTTTTTTCAACGTAGAAATTAGAATTTGCTTTTTCTCAAATGATTTATGTACATCGGTAAAAATCGTTTTCTTGCATTTTCTTCTTTTTTTATGTCTTACTGTGTTTAATTTCACTACGTTTGTTGGGGAAAGTAAGTGACAATATTTGTCGAAAAACATGGAGGCTGGCATATGAAAAAATGTGAATCCCAAGGCCTCACGTGCCCTCACTTTTCTCCGCCAGGAAATATAACATTATTCGAGATTACCCGTGAAATGCCGGGCCACGCAAATAATATGTTATAAAAATTGGCGAAATCGATATCGATTTCACCAATTTGATTTCGACAATGGTTGGAGGACTTTGTCAAAGTTTCTCCCTATAGAGAATGTACAGTGAATAGTGGTATTTTTTCGATTTCTTTTAAAAGTCGAGTGCGGTGGGGCACAGACCACCGTTGATGACATATCTAGGAATCTGTAGCTTTCATATGAAATAAAAAGTGTCGGAATAAGTTCATTAGTTGGAACTGGGTCCTTTTGTTTTCCCAATTATTTTATTTATACAGATAAGTTTCTTACGTTTTTAAATATAGGTATATTAATTAGACATCAGATATATTAATTAGATAATATTAATTAGATTTAGTAGCTTCAACTGTTTTGCCATTTCTCTTTTTACTAACAATTAAAGATGATTAAACAATGTAAAGTACTGTTAAAAGCAGAAACTAGTTTCAACAATCAAGAGCGATTTCGGTGAAACATCTATTGTTCCAAATTTTTCTAGAAGTTTTCAAACAATACTTTTTGCATGATCTGAACAATATCTAAATTCAGTATTATCTGAAAGCATCGAAGCGTCTTTCCATCGCCGGATACGCCATTGATCGTAATCTTATATCCATTGTGCTTCTGCGGAAAAATATGCCTGGAAGATCTTCAAGGTTTGCAGATTTTTTACGCTTGAAGGTAAGTGATTTATGGAAATTAATTTCTTCTTAATTTAATTAATTTATGAAATTTTGTCTAAAATGGTTGGTATCTAACTGCAAAAGTCTGTTACAGTATTGAGCAAATTAATTGCGATAAACACAAACATTTTCAAATGCATAGTTTAATAAGTATAAGTTCTTTTACATGCATGAAATAGCAATTTAGCAAAAAATGTGTCTTTCTCTAGCTTTAATGATATTTTGTACATGGTCCGGCATGGATTCCACTAATTTAGAGCGTAAAAGTTTGACGTCGTCATCAAGAAATCAAATTTTTATGACATTCTCAATCATTTTTCTCTTGGTTGAGCAGTCCATCTTACTCACACATATTTAGAGAATTACCAGGCTGATTCAAAACTTTCAATTTCTTTTCTTGAAAATATTTTTTAACAGATTAGAATTATGGCATGGATAAAATCTTGTTGAAACACAGCCACCGAACGTTTGCATAAAGGCACAATTTTGTCTTCTAGTATTGAAATGTATGTTTTGAAATTCATCATTCCCTGAACTGGAAGTTAGCTGCTAGGTCCTCCACGAGTAAAAATTGTTTGATTAAGATGTTGTTCCTTGATAGATTCTCCAGAGCTTCGCCTTGTCACAATTAATTTGCTTTTAACTTCAGCTTTACTGACATAATATTGTTGTCTTTATCATTTGTTTGAAGTGCATGCAATCTTATTTCTGAATCCAAGTTATAATATATCATCCACTTTAGGTGTAACGATTATGTGGTAATTTGCGACAGCATTTAGTCTTGCACTGAATATTATAAAAATTGACATCGTAATTTAACTGAATAATAACAGCGAATTTCTAGCGTATGGGGAACTTCTTGCCTTGAAAACATTTTTTTAGTGAACATCATATTCTTCTAAGAAAGACTCCCAAATTTATAGACCAGTTTTCCATTATAACATAGGAATCATGGTTTTTCGGCAATAATATCGCATTTAGTTAAATATGAATTGTATATTTGAAGTATGAAATATAGGCGTATATATGCCTATTATATATAATATGCCTATTATTATATATAATAGGCACGACTTCCATTATCGCCGGATGGTGTATTCGTTCGTATGGAGGTTTGGAGGTTTAATACGGAACTATTCATAAAATTAAGAGTCGAAATATTCCATTTAGGATTCCTCGAAACAAAAGCTTTTAAATTGATTTCTTATTAATACTAATACTTAATAATTAATAATTATTATAATTGCTTTAAAATTAATTTCTCATTAAGCGACATTTTGGCTAAGAAGTTACTCTTAAAATAATACAGCAAAACAATTATTTTTTCCTCATCGAAAATTCCCAAAATTATCTTTCAAATGATATTTATTAAGATGCCCTATCATTTTTGAGCGAATTTTACTATTATATACTATCTGCGTGGCCCGGCTATCTCGAATAATGCGTCATTCACTGGCGGAAAGAAGTGAGGTAACGTTACACATGTCCAACATTCTCTCCTAAATAAATAAGGAGAAAAGAGCTGTTCAAACATTCCGCCCGCGAAAACGCGTCAAAATCGGCTATTTTAAAAAAAATACAAAAAAATTGTTATTTTGTAAAAAAAATTATACCGTGGCAAAATGAATGGTCTATCTCAGGGGTTCCCAACCTTTATTCCCTCGCGTACAACTTGATTAATTTTTGACATATCACGCCCGCCCGCGGCACTGGCCATCCGTGCAAAGAAGTTTTTATCAATAATGTTAAGGGCTTAGATTAGCTTAAAAGTCAAATTAGTCGGATTTGACATTTTCTGGACTTATTTTACTTTTTATCGCATTTTTACAATAATATTAGTTCAACGCCAAAACAAATGAAATCAGCATTGTAATAATTGTGCACTAACTTGTAAAGATGGCTAATAATTACACTCCGTATTAATTAACTATTCAAGTGGTAAAGCTATTAAATACCAAGTATTCACTTGGAGAAACCTTAAAATGGATTCCTTGAATTAGTCTCCATCTTTTGGTACTTTCCTAGCGCTTCTCCGTTTAGCGGTTCGTGGGAAGATGGCCGGACAGCATATACAAACCCTACCCTGATAGAACTGAGGCAGGAAATCGGACAATATGATTGGCTCGCTTCGCCGAAAGCCGATGATGTCGTTCTTTGCTCCCGTGCGTGTACTTTTCATTAGTATAATTTCTTACAGTGTGGGATGCTTTACTTTTTATGATATTTTAAAAAATAATATCAATTTTAAAAATATTACAACCCACGGAAGAATGTTTTCTGTGCTCAACGGTGGGAAAACGGAGAAGAAAAGTAGGACGACTTGTTTTGTTATGATTGCCGTACGCTTCGTGCGAGAGCTGAAAACGACATCACTGCTCCTCGTAGCCAATGATATTGACTGATTTCCTGCCTCAGTTCTATTAAGGTAGGGTTTGTAAATATGCGGCCGGACATACATACAGTCGAATTTCAATAGTGTAGATATATATCTTAATATAAATAAAAGTCATTGTGGGTATGTATCTGTGTATGTTCCACATCTCCTCCTAAACTACTGCAGCAATTTCAAACAAACTGTACACACTTATTATTTAAGACAAGAGGAAGATTATGGAGAAAAATAGCTGTTTCTTGAACCCAAATCTTTTGGCTCAAGATTTTGTGTGTAATAATATTTTAAAGGAAAGAAGTTTTGAAATAAAAAAATGGATAGTTTTATTTGCAGGTACCGTACCTGCGGATGAAACGTTATTTGCAGGTACAGTGCGCCAATGTCCGGATATTGCCCGATCTGGACAATTAAGTAACATCGGGCGCGGTCAGTACTTGGGAGGGTGACAGCCTGAGGGAAACTGAGTGTTGTTGGCTTTCTTTTTGAGTTCTTGACTCATGGACTTTGTTAATTATACCAGATCAAGTGGAATTAGTTTCAACGGGTAAAATATTTGCGGATAAAATGCTATTTACTGTTTAACAATAGATAATGAGTAGTCGCGAATTTTTTCTCTAATCTTAATAATTAAAAAAACTTTAAAATATAATTCTAGACATTATTTCCAATAGCTGGACTTGCATTCAAATCGTTTCCCCAATTCTACAAATATTTAATGGTTTGTGTTTAATCCATTGTTAAAAATTGAAGCAGAGATTGCTGTTTATTATCGAATTCTACCTATTTTTGGATTATGGGATTAGAAGGTATTGTATCTTCTGATAAAACGTTATTTGTTAGGCAGTGTGCATTCTGTTCAATTTATTCTTTTATGGAAGTAATTGAAGGTACCTCGAAGCAAATATTCATACATTTTTCAATTTAAATCACATACAAGCATTAAGTATCGGAAAGGGAGTAAAAATATAGTTATTTAAAATATCCTTGAAAATTAACAAGGTTTAGAAAAAAATGAGCAAATCAAATAAAATATTGAATTTATAGACATCGGTTATAAACATAATTAGTGAAAATTCAAATTCTTAAGCAGATTATTTAAGCAGTTGCGAGTGCAAAAACTGCCCACAACTTACTGTCCGGATTCGAGCCCAATACCCATCGGATGGCAGTCACACGCTCTAAAATCATGCCGCTCGGCCGTGACGTGAAGAGGTAAGGGGTCATTTAATTTCTTTCTTTAGCCTCTCGCCGTTTGTTAAATTTTTTAACGACGGCTAATTCTGCATTTTCTTCAGTGTAGATTTGCATATTGTAAATGGGATTGTAGCAGATTTAAACTATTGACTTTTGGGTCTTTGGAGCTCATCAGGATAGGATCGGAAATTTGGTTTTTATTGATAATTTGCCATGAGGTTTCATTTCATGACTGAAAAGAAAACAGTAAATGTATTTTTTTCTACCAAATTCAATCAAATAAATTAGAAATCAACTATCAAAACCGAATGTGAAAAAAAACGTCTCATGTCTCCGATAAGATTTATTTAATAATCTCATAAACACAAAAAGAACGTTTCAAGTACATCATTGCCCGTTGATAACTACTCATTGCCCTCTGATCACTACATCATTGCCCGCTGATCACTAAATCATTACCCGCTGATCACTAAATCATTACCCGCTGATCACTTAATCATTACCAGCTGATCACTACATCATTGCCCGCTGATCATTACATCATTCCTCGTTCATCGAAAATCATCACTGAAAATTATAGATCTCCATTATAGCCAAATAATTCATTATCGCTGGTTGGTGAATTACTTCGTATGGAGGTTTGGACGTTTAATCCTATCTGTTCATAAAATGGAACGACGAAATAATTTATTTAAATTTTCCTGCAAAACATTTTCTAATTTGCGTAATATTTATACTTAATAATTATTATAATTGCTTTAAAATTAATTTCTACTTAAGCGACATTTTAATTAAGAAGGTACTCTCAAAATAATACAGAAAAAAATTATTTTTTCCTTAATTCCAAAAAATATCTATTAAAGGTTATTTTTTAAGATGCACTAAAATGTTTGAACGAATAAAATATAAAGATAGATAGGTTCTAGAAATTCCAAATCGCAGTATTCCGTCTATTGGAGTCGAATCATCGCCCTATGGTAGCGTATCATCGAATCTATTGGAGTAGTATCAGCGTCCTCTGGTGGAGGGGTATCAGCGTCCTTTGGTTGAGTCGTATCAGCGCCCTCTGATAGAGGCTTATCAG